>APFE031220902.1:0-56349 GCA_000404065.3 Pinus taeda | reverse complement strand
TTCTAAATTCTTGGGGAAATTTTTGGGAGTACGGAGGGATGTTAGGAAGCAGGGGAAAGTGGAATCTCAGAGATTGATTGAGGGGAAGGGGTCCAAAAGGGCAAATCACAGGCCCAACCTAGAAAATTGCCAGGTTGTAGCTAGAAACTAGGGTTTGTGCAAAAATGAGGATTTTTGGGGATCTGAGTGTTGGGAAGTGTTTGATATGGTACTTTAAGGATAGGGGAAGGTGTATGAACATCAGGAAACAAGTTTTGCCATTGATTTGACCATCCAAGAGAAATTGGCTTCAAAACCCTAGGAGAGGGAAATGAACTTGCCAAGGCACAACTAAAGCATGAACAAGATGTAAAATTACTCATTAGACACTGACATGATAATGACAACCCTATGAATGATGATAGACTCAGCTGAATAGTGACATAGATTGGCATTTGGGCAACTTTAGAAGGAATTAAGGCAAACCCTAGACCTAATGCCTAGTGACCAAATTTTGCTTGTAAACTCTTTGAAATGACAAAATTTGACCTTAAGACTCTGAAACCACTTTGTAAGAGCATATTTGATCACTGGAGGAAGGCTAGAAAGACTGACACTAACAATGCCAGTGACAACACCCTGATTCTAAACACATGAAAGGAAAGGAAAATAAATCTGAAAAAGGCTCTTTCTTGACCAAACAATCTTCTTTATTAGCACAATAAATCAAAAGTTGTTCTGCCCAAAAAGAGGTCCTCCCTCCATCTCCGGGGGTAATACTTATGCAGGAAGAAACTGACCCTCTGTATCCCCCTGACCCTCCATCTTCCTGGCTTATTCAATATACAAATTAAAATATACGGATGTAGAATGGCCCGTCAAATTGTCGACACCTTGAGGCAACATTTGCTGGGGCATTTTTATTTTCTGGGAGATATGAAAGGATGTCGATTAAAAGAGCATGACTGAGTGTCATCTCTTTGCACTTGTATGGAGCGGACATTATTCCCTATTATTTCCTGAAGGAAACTGAAGACACTGCGCTCATCATCCCACATCTAGCATGATTTAAGGTGTATTTGGAGGTAATAACATCTTGATTGATCAGTGCTGTCATGAGTGCTTCGATTGAACATAGAGCGTGCCTCCATTAGGCACTATGGTAGTTTGTATCCCTTTCTTGCACAGTATGTCTTTCAAATATCGACATCGGTGGTGTAGAGGTGTCATCTTGATATAAATCACATTTATCCATTATCGGGTCCACTCGACCTCCTTTCTTCTTTTGGTCCTCACCTACAAAAATAGTTCATATTAGCTATGATTATGAGAAATATGACAGCCATGCCCACAAACAAACTTTGTCTTCAGTCACAGTTTCCATTTAATCTCACAATGCAGAGCAACCGTAATTACTAAGCTGTTGAACATGGAACATTCATTTTATCAGATTTTCCTTTAAAAAACTCAGACCACAACACTATATCGGGACACATGGGAATACACAGGAAAATCTGCAGTTGAACCATAAGGCCGGACTTCAAATACTATGCACCTAGGTTTATAGTTATCGTCGGGTCTAGTCATCTCCCCTTCACGTATCGCATGTCACTTTACTGCCACCGACTGCCGATTGCAATTTGCAATTGGGGGAAGCGGACCCGAAAAATATATATGTTGTGCTTCATAGCCTCAGCAGGTCCGCCATATCGCATCGTGCCTTACGTATAAACCTTGGGTTCCGCCGATTGCGATTTGCGATAGGCTAGACCTGAAAAGTATATGCGTTATGGTTAATAATTCTGGTGGGTCCGCCAATGCCGTAGAGTGCCTTATGTACAAACCTTGGGTTTCGTCGATTGCAATATGCGATAGGTCGGACCCGAAAATATATATTTTGTGGTAAATGATCCCAGTGGGTCCGCTATATCGCGAAATGTTTGAAGCTTGGACCTATATACTAGTTGAGAGCGCCGATTGCGAGATGTGATGCGATCAGAGACTTGACCGCATCACAGTTATTCATGGGAGATGGAACTTTAGCCTTTGCCAATGTGAAAAGCAATATGCGATGGAGGCATGGACAAGCGATTACGATAAGCGATGAAGGCATGCATCGAGAGATGTGTAAAGACCGAGGAAGTGTGAAAAGGGTAAGTTATGCATATTTGTATATTATTTCTATTATCAAAGCATTGATATATGAATAAGGACATGATAGAAGGTTTTGAGAGTTGAATCCATATACTCCCATAGTAAAGAGTGGGGGTTGGTTATATGTGCGGGCATAGAGTACCATGAATGTTTTTGAGGATTGAGAAAAGTCCCGATGAAAGCACATGAATGAAGGGCTAGACTGGGCTATAAACAAGTCATTCTGCAGAGATTTATAAAGGTGGCGTGATCATTCATCTTAGAAGACATAACTCTATGTAACAATTCCAGTTAGAAATGAAAAGTCAAATGTCTAGGGGACCCATTCAAATTTGCCACTAGAGCAGGTTTTAATAGGGTGGTGGTTGTGGCTAGAACAAATGGCAAACTGTTGGGTGAACTAGTTATCTCTATTACCAAATAAACCTTGGATCAATAGAACATAAGGGTGTTAAGATAAACTTGAAATTGAACTGTATAGAAAGATAGACATGGGTTCCACTTTAGCATTAATCGCTTCAGGTGGGATAAAGACAAATAACTTCTACTTACTGATAGGTTTTTGACAGGCATTCTCCAATGGTAGTATTATGGGATTTATTGACCTTCCTTTACCTATTTTCTACTTTCAAAATCCTTTTGGTGCCATCACTGGTCTGTCAATACCTTTTTAGGTGTGTACCTCAGCTCTTTATCAGTCATCAAACTTGATGTAGATATGTTTATCTGCACTTTATGTAAGATATTTTTTTTTTTTTTTAAGTGTTATACTTTTGTATGATTGAATGGGGCGCAGTCATGGATCATGCCATATTTTTAAACCGCTTAAGCAAGGTTGGGCTTGCTGTGTCAACCAATGCTCTGAGCCCAGCAACAATCCCTACTCCAACTGGCTTCCCAAACAACTTGTCCTTCTAGATTGGCACAAGGACTCGACATTTCCTTTTCTTTTAAATAAGTCCTTCCAGTTTCAAGAACAAGGACTAGAGCACAATTGGATTTGCCACAAGACAAGTGACAATGAGCTTAGCCCATGAAAGGAGGTTTACTTGTAGATGACAGATATTTGAAATTTTAGTATGGTGGACAGAACCAATGTAGAATGACTGTAAACCTTATAGACAAGTATAGGCTAGGTCTGGATGGGATTTAAAAAATGCAGCGTTCCGCCATTCTGGTCCAGCTGTGGTTACACATTTTTCATTTTATAAAGATGCCCCTACATGCTCTGGGTATCCAGGTTATCAACAGATCCTACCTAGTTCCCAATAGATGCCAATGAGTGGCTCTGATTTGAATTTCCCCACTAATTTTCCAATTCTCATAGGCTCATAAGTTTTCTTGATTTGCAAGGTAACGATGCATTTAGGATTGGCAGACTCATCAATAGGTTACTAAGGGAGGCAAAAAGTTGAAGGTGGGGAATGAGGGCAATTTGAAGAGAGTTATAAAGGTGAAAACAAGACTGAAGGACCGAAATCAATTGGCTGAAAAGGATTGTAATTCAAAACAAAAGGAAAATAAACTTTTGCGGAAAAAGCAAGAGCGGATGGGACGAAAATATGACTTAAGCTAACAACAAAAATAAAATGAATCCTAACCTACTCAGGAGGTAACTACCATGTGGTGGCCACTGGAATTATCTCTTAAGATGTTGGCCATTAACAGGGAGCTTTACAGTTTCTCCCTGTAAAGTTTTCAATCTGTAAGTTCCCTAACCAATTTTTTCCTCAACTTGGAACGGGCCAAGCCATAAGTGTTGGAATTTTGTGTGCTTACCTTTTGGCTAACTCAACATGTCCCATTTCAAGACTAACTCTCCTACTTGTTAATATTTATCTCATGCCGCCCACGGGGCTTTGGATTGATAGTGAATGGGTGTGTTGTTAAGGCACTCCTTGCGATAGGTCACCGGTTCAAATCCCCTGTGGGTACTTAGGTTAGTCTTAACGTAGAAAAAAAAAAAAAATATTTATCTCATGCCAGATGGCGATCAAACCATCTCTTCACAATCATTTGGTGATTTCTAAATTTATTTATGGCTTTATCTCTCAATTCCTCCAACCTCACCAGTTGGTTGATCCTTTTTTGAAGTAAGGTTGAAGGAGTCCCTCTTGAAGCTTGGGAAAGCTATAAAGAGGAAAGGGTAATGTTAGGAGGCAAGGTGTCTTCTTGTCCATAGACGAGGAAGTATGGGGAGTTCCCTAATGCTACTTTTGGGGTGACCCTATCGGCCCAAAGGGCGTTTATTAGAGCATTGTTCCAATTCCTTTGGTTATCGGCAACATATTTACGGATTATGGAGATGAGGTTTTTATTTGAGGACTCTGCAACTCCATTTCCCTGGGAGTAATAGTTTTATGCATACCTTATGCGAATTGATTTATTGATAGAAAATTTAGTCAATTTCAGTGATGAAAAGTGAGAAGCATTATCAAATATGAGAGCGTCAGGGATGCCAAACCCGTTGATAATAAATTTATCAATGAAAGATATTACCTCGTCTTCACTCTCATTCATAAGCCTGTCATGCTCTTTTTCATCAATGAGTGCATTTTTTAATGTCTTCTCACAATGCAGGAACTCAAGGATCTGCTCGTCACCTTCGAGTACCTACCAATTTGAGATGTTATTAGGTACGAATGGTCTGAAAATCAATCCAACATAATATTTATTCTTGTTTAATCTAAGATTAGGCAAAAGTTTTACAGCCATACCAGCCATCAGATTGGCATCTTGGTTTTTCCATTGAGGTATGTGTATGATATTAAAAGAATCAAAACTATCAATTAAGCTCCATACGTCATGTTGGTATCTTACCAGGTGTGGTGAATTGCAATGTATCCTTTTCCTTACCTGGTCCACAATTATCCGTGAGTCACCAAAAGCTTTAAGATTTCTCACCTTCATACCAATGGCCTTTTTCAAGCCCTATAGCAAGCCTTAGTATTCTACCATGTTGTTGGTGCAAGCAAACTCCAACAGGCTGGCCATCAAATGTTGGTTCCCTTGTGGGTCAATGAGAATGCTCCCAACACCTACACCTTCTAGGTAGTTAGAGCCATCAAAATAGAATGTCCAAAACATAGAATCTGATGTTATATCAAATGAACTTCCTTCTATGAAATTGGCCCTATCATCTACCATATTACAGTGTAGCTCATCAATCAGACTACGGGGGAGAGCTTCCAACCATGTGTTTATTGTAATTTCTTCAACTGCCTCTGCATGGAATTCTGCAAAACAAGTTTCCGAGGCACAAACGCCGAAACTATAATTCCCAAGGATAGAGTTGGTAAACATTATAGATTCATTGGGGTCATTTAGTTCTGTCACTACATACTTCATGTATCTTTCTCGATCAACTCTCAGCATATCACCTTTTCCCTTCTGAGGCAACAAGAGATGGGACCAATCAGTTGAGAAATACCCATTTAGATTTGCTGACCAGTCCCTACTAAGCAGCATTCCATATGCCTCGGGTATGTTGACTACCACTATGTCAATGGCTTGTGTATACTGTGGTTTGGTAACCATCCAAATCAGCACATCTTTCAATTCTCCAATTACTTTGACATTCATTCTACCCAGTTGCATAATTCAAGTTCTAGTTTTCTTGGGTATTGCATGAAGTCTTTTAGCAACAACATAAGGCATAACAGTGGACGAGGCACCAGAATCTACCAAGCAATTGTATACATTCATGTTGAAGATTTCAAATGTGATAAGGAAAGGTGGAGTCATGGATTTTGATTTCCTTCCTATCATGGCTGCACTGACATCTTGGGGGGTTCGATTCATCTTTGACAGAGTGGCTTCCATGGCTGATGGAGTTTGGGCTATACTAGGGGTACTGATAGGTCTGGATGCTTACTTCTTGGTTTGGCTACTCGGATGTTTGGCTACTCAGATTGGTGGGAGATTTGCAATTTCGTTCATTCATAGCTTTCAAAAGGAGATCTCTTTGCTGCGTTAACTTTAACAAATCGAAGTATGTGATATTAGCTCGAGATTTCTTAAGATCATCCACAATGTTGTAATCAATGTTATAAACAGGGTAGGGCAGAGTAAACATACCTGTTTTGCTAGTCTTAGGTGGGATTTTACCATTTTGAGTCGCCTTCGTTGAATTTGGAGATGCATTATCTTTCAGTGGACAGTTCACAACTGGAGTACTCTTGGAATCATCATTAGGTCTACCCTTCTCAATAGGAACTTTGGAAGCGGATGCCTTCAAAGGGTGAACTTATTTTTTTGCCTGGTCTACAGGCTTCATCACGCTCACAAGTGGCCCTTTACTTTGTGTGTGGATTTCATTAGTGTGGATTTCTGCTACACTATCTCCTTCATCGTCATCGTTCTCATTTGTATAGAAATCCCACAATACATTGATTTGAGATTCTTCTTCCAAGGGCTCTTCTACTTGGTATTCTTCCTCATTTTCTTGTTCTGGATCCAACTCCACTAGAGGTTCTTCTTTGGTAAGGAGCGATCCGATAAGAGCCAACTCTTCCATATTTAAATTCCCTTCATTGGGTGGAGCAGGCAATGCAAGTTGGCCATTACCACCTTCTGTCTTCTTACAATAGAAAGGTTTGAAGGTTTTTCTATTGTTATAATCTCCTCCATTCCCACTTGTACTCTCTTTAGAATTCCTTTTCATATCGATGACTATGTTCGTCAATTTCTTAATGATCTAATGCAAACCTACCACATTTGTGGTATCCTTTTCTTTGATCTCAGCCACTTTGTTATCACTCCCATTATTCTTCTTGGATGACTAAGAGGCTTTCTTTTCTTTGGTTGTATGATGACATGTTGTGAGATTGATAATTTCATTCTTGACTTTTACTGCTTCATCGATAACACCCTATAAGGTTTGTGCGTTACTCATTTTGACCCACATCACAGTAGGGACAAGGAGAGCAGTGATGTAGAATTCCATGAGCACCTCCTCAGTAGGTCTAGCGTTAGTCAGGATTCTGTTGAACAAAGTGTTGAACCTGATGTTAAAATCATTGACCTTTTCTTTGGCTTCCATATTCAAATGGGATAGTTCTAAAACTAAGGTTGTAGGTGTTTTTTCATCACCAAACTTGTCTAAAAAGGCCTCTTGAAAGGCGCCCCACGAGGTGATCAATCCTATTCTCAAGCTAAAGTACCATGTGGAGGCCACACCAATTAGAGTAAAAGGGAATAAGTGACATACTACATCTTCATCAGCTACCCCCAACCTGTGCATGGCTAGGAAGAAAGAGTGAATATGGTTATCAACAGTGTCTCCCCACCCAGGATCAAATTTAGGCAATACTCTTTCTGCATTCTTGGGTAAGGCATGCTACTACCCAGGTACCGCTACGACATCCTAAGCGAGCTAGGGAGGGAGTGCTCCTAGAGGAGGTGGGGGTTGATTCCCACCCAGAGGAGGCAGTAGACACTGATTCCCACCTGGAGGAGGAACGTTAGCCATATTATGAATAGAGAGGTTTTGGTTGAAGGTTTCTTCGAGGCATTGTTTATTAGGATTTCCCAAATCAGGCCAGGGATTACCTTCAGAGAGTGGATCCTCAAGAATTTCTTCCCAAGGAGCATCGATACTTTGCAAGGACTCTAACACAATATCTTCAAGAGAAGGGGCTACAGATGTCTCTTCTTTTATGGGACCGATCCTTGGCTTTCTTTTAGTTGTTGGAGGTAAAGAGTGAAAGATGGGGAGCTGAGAGAGGGAATGAGCATAAGCCCGAGTAAGTACTTTAACTGGTTGTTCCTGAGTGATAGGATACTCTCACAGTCTCTCTTCTTTGGGTGACCCAAACACGAGACTTAGAGGGATCTCTGTTTCTTCGAAATGAGGCTTTTCCAAATGGGAGGAAGGATATTTTCAACCTTTACGATCCATGCATTAATCTTTTTGAATCCATGCGTGACATTTATAGATGAAATCATAAATAGTTGTGGACGGCAGTTCAGGCCCTCCTTCTAGTGCAAATTTGTTGACGCGACGAATGTTTTCTATGGCAACAAGGGGAACAAACTTGACCGCAAACCCAAATTAGATCCACTTTCATTTGGAATGGCTAGTTCCAATGGGTTTTAAAGGATCTTATAAACTGTTATAGGTGTTGAAAGATTGATTCTTGGAGGAAGACTTCAATTAAATCAACAAAAGAAATAGCTAACCTATATGTATCAAATCCTATCTACACTAATTCTAACTACTTATGCTAATCCTAACTATTCTAATCTATCCTGCAGGAGGATAAAAAAAGGAGATTAAACATCATATATAGATTCCAAGTCCAAATGAACCAATTAATGGTTCACAGATGAAAAAGGTTGTATCAAATCTTAATTGCAATCTAATCACTCATACAGGAATACACATTCCTTTCCATACAAATAAAACTTGCAACTGATGTTTAAAAAGGTTTTGAATCAGCAATCGTTCATGAATTAACCAGGGTAACAAATTATATTTGAATAACCAAGACTAGTCACACACTGTCTATTATCAATATGCACATAAACAAAACATCTTTATATTTATGCCAGCGACGACACCCTAGTTCTAAAGACATGAAAGGAAAGGAAAATAAATTTGAAAAGGCTCTTTCTCAACCAAACAGTCTTCTTTATTAGCACAATAAATCAAAAGATGTTCTGCTAAAAAAAGTCCTCCCTCCATCTCCGGAGGTAATACTTATGCAGGAAGAAACTGACCCTTTGTATCCCCTTGACCCTCCATCTTCCTGGCTTGTTTAATATACAAATTAAAATAGACGAATGTAGAACGGTCCGTCAAACTGTCGACACCTTGAGGGTACATTTGTTGGGGCATTTTTATTTTCTGGGAGAAATGAAAGGATTTCGATTAAAAGAGTGTGACTACGTGTCATCTCTTTGCACCTGTATGGACTAGATGTTATTCCCTATTATTTCTTGAAGGAAACTAAAGACATTGCACTCATCATCCCACATCTAGCATGATTTACGGTGTATCTGGAGGTAATAACATCTTAATGGATCAACATTGTCATGAGTCCTTCCACTAAACATAGAGCGTGCCTCCATTATGCACTATGGCGGTTCATATCCCTTTCTTGCAGAGTATGTCTTTGCAATATCAACATCAGTGATGCAGAGATGTCATCTTGATATAAATCACATTTATCCGTTATTGGGTCCACTCGAACTCGCCTTTCTTCTCTTGGTCCTCACCTACAGAAATAGTTCATATTAGCTATGATTATGAGAAATATCGTAGACATTCCCACAAACAAACTTTGCCTTCAGTCACAGTTTCCATTTAATCTCACAATGCAGAGCAACCGTAATTACTAAGCCACTGAACCTGGACCATTTATTTTATCAAATTTTCCTTCAAAAAACCTGGACCACAACACTATATCTGAACACACGGGAATACACGGGAAAACCCACAGCCGAACCATAAGGCCAGACTTCAAATACTATGCATTCAGGTCTATAGTTATCATCGGGTCTTCTCATCGCCCCTTTGCGTATCGCATGTTGCTTTACTATCACTGATTGCCGATTGCGATTTGCGATTAGGGGAAGCAGACCCAAAAAATATATATGTTGTGCTTAATAGTCTCGGTGGGTCCGCCATATCGCATCGTGCCTTACGTATAAACCTTGGGTTCCGCCATTTGCGATTTTCGACAGGCTGGACCCAAAAAGTATATGCGTTATGGTTAGTAATTCCAACAGGTCCACCAATGTCGCAGAGTGCCCTATGTAGAAAACTTGGGTTCCGCCGATTGCAATATGCGATAGGCCGGACCCGAAAATATATATGCTGCAGTTAATGATCCCGACGGGTCCGATATATCATGAAATGTTTGAAGCTTGGGCCTATATACTGGTTAAGAGCATCGATTACGAGATGTGATGCAATCAAAGACTTGACCGCATCACAATTATTCATGGGAGATGGACCTTTAGCCTTTTCCAATGCGAAAAGTGATATGCCATGGACGCATGGACAAGTGATTGTGATAAGTGATGAAGGCATGCATCGAGAGATGTGTAAAGACTGAGGAAGTACGAAAAGGGTAAGTTATGCATATTTGTATAGTATTTCTATTATCAAAGCATTGATATAGAAATAAGGACGCGATAGAAGGTTTTGAGGTTTGAGCCCATATACACCCATGGTAAAGAGTGGGGGTTGGTTATATGTGCAGGCATAGAGTACCATGAATGTTTATGAGGATTGAGAAAATTCCCGATGAAAGCACATGAATGAAGGGCTAGACTCAGTTATAAACAAGTCATTCCACTGAGATTTATAAAGGTGGCATGATCATTCAGATTATAAGACATAATTCCATGTAACAACTCCAGTTAGAAATGAAAGGTCAAATGTCTAGGGTACCCATTCAAATTTGCCACTAGAGCAAGTTTTAATAGGGTGGTGGTTTTGGCCACAACAGAATCCAAAGAAAGGAGGAGGTGCCCCCAAACCACAAAACAAGGGACCAAGCCAAGGTGGGGCCACCCAGGACAACCCATTGAAGTTGTAAGAAAATAACAACACCATGAAGATGAAGAAGGACATGGGAAAATGGTGTGAGTTCCATAAGAGCTCCACTCACAATACAAGTGAGTGTCGGGCCATGAAGTCACTAGTGGTCGAGCTTAATGATTTCAAATTAGACACAGGTTTAGACTCTGAATAGAACTCGATAAGGGGACTGGCAAAGGGAAGCAAATCATTGATGCGGAGCTCAGTGCCACCGTGGCGACCACAAAGATCCAGAACATTGAACCTAAATATCTAGAGGAGGGGGAATGCCTCATCAACTCATAGATGTGTGTGAAGGGTTCTCTGTTGCAGTTAATTGTCAACATCGGGATCTAAAAGAACCTCATTTCAGTAGAAGTCATGAAGCAGCTAGGCCTCAAGACTATAATACATCCACAACCATACACCATCAGGTTACTTCACCAAGGACAAGATCTTCGCGTCAGCCAACAGTGTCACCTTCCCTACAACATCAAGCCCTTCATGGATGAGGTATCGTGTGACGTTTCTCCTCTTGAAGTTTCTGATGTATTGTTTGGAAAACCATACTTGTCGAAGCAACATGTTGTATATGAGTCTAGACCTTGCTCTGTGATTATTACTTTGGCTAATAAGTTGTACATGATACTGGAAGTAGCCCCACCTATCGCCACTCTTTGATCACTACAAAGCAATGCAGTATGATCATTTCCCAGACTAGGAAATTCATTTTCTTTATGATTCGCCCCCAAGGAAAGAAGAAGGTTGTGGCCACGACTTCTAAGAAGGGCTCCTCTGCACAATAACAACAGATGGACAAGGTCATGGAGGAGTACAAGGACATTTTTGCCTCACCCACAAGGGTACCGCTACACTGTCAGGTCAAGCACTCCATCGATTTGACCCTGGGCACACTACTGCCCAATGGACCAATCTATTGACGCTCTGTTATGGTGAACCATGAGATCAAGAGGAAGATTTAGGAACTACTATAGAAAGGGCACACCAAGCAAAGCTCATCACCTTATGGGAGCCCGATTGTATTGGTACAGAAGAAGGATGGGACCTGGAGGCTCTGTATTGACTATCGGGCACTGAGAAAGATCATTGGCTGAAATAGGTACCCAATCCCATGGATTGATGTTCTTCTAGACCAGCTCAAGTGGGGAAATATTTCAGCAAGATTGACATGAAGTTAGGTTATCACTAGGTGCCTATCGAACCCTCTGATGTTTGGAATACTGCTTCAAATCCAAGGAGGGCCTTTTTGAATGGTTGGTCATGCCGTACGGATTGATGAACGCCCTTACAACCTTCATGAGATTGATGGACGACATCTTGTGGCCCTTCATCAATGCATTTTGGGTGGTGTATTTAGATGACATCTAGATCTTCAGGCAGAGTTGGGAAGAGAACCTCCACCATAGTCGACGGGTCCTTCAAACCCTTCGACAACACAAGCTATGTGCTAAATTGGAGAAATGCACCTTTGGTCTAACACGGGTTCAATATTTGGGGTACATCATTGATGAGTAGGGTGTACATGTGGACCCATCCAAGATACAAGTCATTCGGGATTGGCCAGCCCCAACCACTCTAACAGAGCTCTACAGCCTTTTGGGTCTTGCCAATTTCTACCATAGGTTTGTGTTTGGGTTCTCTCATATCACTTGGCCTTTAAGTTAAGTCACCAAGTACAGAGTGAGAGAAAATTTATTTTGGTTGAAAACCCAACAACGAGCATTCTCTGAGTTGAAGAATCACCTCTGTTCTGCCCTAGTGCTCACATTACCAGGCCTGCAACAACTTTTTAAGATTGAGACAGATGCCTCTGACTATGCTATTGGTGCAGTTCTTACTCAACATGGGCATTTGATGGCTTACCATAGTGAGACACTTTCAGATACAGTTTGAAAGTACCCCACTTACGACAAATAAATGTATTCCATTATGTAGGCTTTCTGTCAATGGAAGCATTACATTATGGGGAAGGAAACGATCATCCACATAGACCACCGGCCTCTACAGTTCATACAAACATAAGGGAAGTTGCAGAACAATCACCATAAAAAATGGTCCACCTATCTGCAAAAGTTCCACTTGAACATTAAGTATAAGAAGGGAATCACCAATAATGTCACTGATTGCCTCAGCCGATGACCGGTCATGGCGCTAATCACTGTGCTTGACTCCTGTGGGCACGAGACATTGGGGTGGCTGCATCTTTATAAGAGTGATCAAGAATTTGACATCATATACCAGACACTCCTCGAACGGAAGAAAGCTCCAAATTTTCACCTTCAGGATGCACTGTTATGCCACTTGGGACACATATGTTTTCCTTCAAGTGAGCATGCCAACATGATTTGGTAGGAACGCTATAGTCGGTTCGTTGGACATTTCGGAGTAGAGAAAATAGTGGTGATACTATAGAAGTATTTTTATTGGCCAAAACTTTGTCAGGATGTTGGGAAGTATATTAGATCTTGCACCGCCTACGCCATTGCCAAACCAACCATCAAGAAGTAAGGCTTGTATACTCCTCTACCTACTCCTAGTCGGTCTTGGGAATCTGTCTCCATGGATTATATCTCAGCCCTTCCTTCTACTGAGCATGGAAATGATTGTGTTTTCATGGTCATCTATAGATTCTCTAAGATGGCCATCATGGTGGCCCGCAAGAAGAGTATCACTGCAGAGGCCACTATTAAGCTCTTCTTTGAGCGAGTATGTGTACACTTTCGGATCCCATAGTCCATTATCTTAGATCAGAACAACAAATTCTTGAGTGCATTTTGGTCAAGTCTCTGGTCGATGCTGGATACAAAACTCTCTAATTCCACGACTTTCCATCCCCAAACTGATGGCCAAACAGAGGTTGTCAACAAGATGATCGTACACATTTTGCACATGTACAACTCAAAGCATCCATGCACATGGGATGAAAGTCTCCCCTATTCCTAACATAGCTACAACAGAGCTCTACACAACTCAACAAGCCACATCCCCTTTCACGTAGGGCTAGGATTTAAGCCATTATGCTCCATTGATGTGGCCAAACCATATGCAGCCACTTAGGTAGATTTGGATCATGTGTAGTCTGAAGCTGAAAAGGCTAACAACTTCATTTAGCACATTCAACACATCTAACAACAGGTCCATGACATATTTGACAGATCCAATGCTAAGTACAAGAAGTGCCATGATCAACATTGAGTGCCGCAAAAGTTGTAGGTGGGAAAAAAAGTTTGGCTTCATTTGTAGAAAGAGCGTCTTGTTGGACCCCACTGCAAGCTTTCGCCCACTCTGATATCGGCCATACACCATCACCAAGGCCTTTGGTGACAATTCCTTCAAGCTCAACATCCCACCTTTCCTTGGTCTGCACCCAGTTTTCAATGTAGATTGCCTTTGGCCATACTTACAACCATTGTTGGACACATCTAACATTGCAGAACAACTCATGTGAATAGAGATCAACCTGGACTGCATGGAATAGGCCACAACTAATTAGATTATGGACACATAGATCAAGAACACTCAGCAATAGAGGATACAACTATATCGAGTTGTCAAAGCAGGCCAACTCTATCACCAAGGCAAGTGGTTCACCAAGGACTAGGCTCAACAGAAATTTCCTCACCTCATGGAGGCTCTGCATGCAATGGGGACTATTCCTTCCTAAGGGGGGAGGAATGATCCAGGTGGATATTGGTGGCTGCCTACCTATTCCACCTAGACCGCCCAGTCAATTTCATTTGTTTCCTTAATTGTAGCACAATTTACTATTTTTGGCATTTTATTCTGGTCATGATCTTTCAGAGCTGTTTTGAGGCCCTAAACGACGTTTTGTTGGCAAAATTCCTTTGACGATTGCTATGGAAATCATGTCAAAATATTTAATCCTTGGAGAAATATTTCCAATGAGGTATCATATGCGCCAAACGGAGATAATATGACCAATTTACGACCCCGGGACGTTGCCTGCCCAACTAACCCTAGCGAGGCCCATAAACTCTTGGTGTTACATCTCCTTAGGTTGGGGTTTGGTTGTTTAGGGTTTTCTCTTATTGTTCAATAATAAAAAGGCCCTTGACCCTCATTTTAACTTAGTTCAGAGGCATGTAGCTGCCACATCTCTTCTCAGAGATAAGCTACCATTGCCCGAGCTATCTTATTTCCATTCTATTTGTAATCATAGTTCACAATTTATATATTAATGAAATGAAGTGTTTTTCTGCTGCATCTTTGTTTTTATGATTATATCTGTAAGTTGTTGTGTTCCTGTTTAAGTTTGGATCAAAGGTTCCCTAGCAAGTATTTATAGGTTGTTATACCCTTTGACTTAACTCCAAGAACAAATTGAATAGAAAAACCAAGTTTTCTCATAACCACATTATCAAGACTTTGGAATTCTGAATTGGATGAGACCATATTTTCTAGAGATGAATATCAAGAAAATTATGTAACTATCACTATAGAAAAGCGAATCTCCATATATTCAAATGTGTTCTATTTATCTTGTGTAATTCGAGTTTTCCATTTCGTAACATGCATCTAATATGATGGAATATAAGGTAATTTGAATACATTTTGGCATAAAAATCAAATTAAGAAGATATAGATAAAATAATCTTTATGTAACACCCCACATTTTTGCCATAGGTCACTAGCATTTATTTTAATTTATCTTAGTTTTTCATTTTCCTAATTAGTATCAATTTGGACTTACCTGCATTGATGAATACATTTAATATTAAGGTAGTTGGACCTATTTTTGTGCATATGTTGTCATTGATGTCAAATCCAAACAACATGGGAGCTTGTTGATTGTGTTGCATAATCTTTGATGTCATTAATATGAGAGCTTGTTGTGTAAGAACTTGTTGATCATTCATGATTGGAGTGAAGGTTTTAGGCATCTTTCCTTCAGTTATCCTAATCAAATGAAACAAAAAGTATTTGGATAGATAAGCCTCTAAAATAGCTTTTCAACGGTATATGGAACTTAGCCTAACTCCTCAGGAATGTAGAGAAAACTCAGTTTGAAAGTACAATCAAGGTTTCAGACAATTCATGGTTATGGACAAGCTTAAGTATGGAGGGCAGGGCCCTCATTGGCTCAATGCCAAAATCAAAAGTTAAAATTTTAGGAGGAAGCATGACGACTGATAGGTAGTAGGGAGACAAGGCCCCTAGTCAAAGCGCCTGGTCACATGGAGTTTGGCATAAGCGCCCATTCACTTATCGGATCACTGAGCCAAAGGTGTTGTTGCAAACGTTAAACATAGCTGACAAAGAGACAGGTGACAAGTAGTAGACTGATAAGATGACATGACATTTCAACTCACATCAAACATGATAGGTGGAAGGCTAGTGACATGGCACCAATGAGAATATGACTCATGGTGGTGATGTATACAATGATGACCTATCACCTTTAGATGAGGACAAGTGGTAAGTGGATTTGGCCTTTTTGGGTGGCCAAGTGGATCTTTTTTGAGTGAAATGTGGTAGTGATGAGGCATGACAGAGAGATGACATGGAAGGTTGAGGAGAAGACACATGGTAGTGACGTGTCAAGACACATGGTATTCAATGACATGGCATAGTTTTAGGATTCATACAGAGAGGATGTTTGGTAGATTTTTGCAGTGTTAATAGACATTGGTAAATCAGTGGGCCTAGTAATCATCAACCATTGTCCACCACCCATAAAAAAGAAAAGAAGAATTTCCATCCAATGGCGATAGGTGAGGGGGAAACAAAGGTTCTCGTTAAATGCAACACCATTAGGTGACAATTCTGTCTAGCAGTGGGAAATAGTTGACAGTTGGAGCTCAAGTAGAAGAAGGAGGAAAAGAAATAGAAAAATCCATGGTAGTTGATGTTCCATTAATTGGACCACTGGTCAGAGATTGGTGGATGTGTAGGATTGAGTGGCGAGTGATGGGATGATGGAGGATTAGCCCTCGGTCATAGTTATCAGTGACATTGGGATAAGGAGTAAGCACCTAGGGGCCTATCACCAATTGGCCACCAGAGCAATAAGAAGTGTGGAAAAGGCCAATGAGTAGTGTGTGGTGGGTTGATAGAGGATTAGCCCTCAATCATAGCCCTCAATCACAATGTTTTAAGGAACTAATCACCAAGGTCCTATCGGCCATAAGACATAAAAAATATACCAAAGAAATATAGATATAATGACTTCTGAATGGTTAATGGCAAGAAAGTGGTCACAACCCACAGTTGCAAGTGTTAAGAGATAAGTTCCAAAGGGGTTATCTTGCCATCTGACCTCATGACGATGCAGTCTAGTAGGAATGGATATCAGGAAAATGAAGATATTAGGTCCATCATTCAAAGATAAATTTAAATCTAGGACGTTTGAAGATCTCAGGAATATCAACATAGATTTGTGGACTTATATTTAAGATATGTTAGAACTATCCATTAAAGATGTGGTCCCACACTTGATTATATGAGATAATTTCAAAGTCCTTGGATCAAGAGTAAAATAAATTTGGGTATCTAGTGACCAGTAATCCATTACACTTAAGAGGAATTGATTCCGGATTTGCTGGAACATTTATAAAAGCGGGACTATTGCATGGTTTTATGAAACTAAAGTTAAGCCTAAGAGCGAAGGAGTTTTTTATCTAAGTCTTATCTAGGTCATTTGGATCAGATCTCACGTAGAATACATTCACGTAATAATCCAAGTTTTATGGATGGCCCTCCATGAAATGACGACTTTTCCATGGTTTATTGATTTGGTAAAATATAAATAAGGTATAACAATATGGAATTGTAGGGTGTGTGTTAAATGTGCCATACCTTTGCGGCAAGTGATTGCCAGTCTGACTTGGTTATGCAAATAGTGAGAAAGATAGTCTACGTGACTCAAAGCAAAATCAACATGAGAAATGAAATTCCTTGATGATGTGTGATTGTAGAAGAGGTCAAAGGATAAACCCAAGAAAGACATGTGAAGTTGGAGTATTCCGAGAAATTTATAAGTATGCATTGATGTGAAAACACAACACCCCCATTTTTAACTCATTTATTTTAAACAATGGGGACCCTTTTTGTAAATTTTGGCTAAATTGCCTTTTATGGTTTGCTTTTGGTTAAGTGTCCTACAATTTTTCCAATTTTTTATTTTCTTTGGATTATTCTCTTGATATTTTCATTACATTCATATTTTCACAAGCTTTCCATCTATTCTCATTTCATCTTATTTGGTTACACGGTTTGTAAATGGCACTTCGCTGAGGTTTGATGATTTCTACTGCCCGGGCTAAAAAATGTACAAAATGTATCTTATTTTACTAGTTGTAAATTAATTGTGAATATTGATTTTTAATTAATTGTTCACTAACAATCCTATAAAATCGTTGTAGAAAAATTGTAGAACAATCAAAATTGAGTGTTATCGGATTTCAGAAGTTAATTTAAACTTAAATTTTAATAAAATTCCTGATATTTGAAATCCCAAAAAACTCTAGTGGTTGTAGTTTTTTAATGTTAACAAGACCTTAATATCAAGTGGTTGTAGTTTATACAAGGAGGGAGGGTCCCATTTGAAGTGGTCCTCCTCTTCCTCTTCACAACATATCCTCATGATATCGAAACTTTTGTTTATTGTAACATATTTTGAAATAACCTCCGATACTCTCACTCCTCTCATGTCCGATTGTTCTTCCAATGGTTTGTTATAAAAAATTGTTGTATTGGATTTATTTCATGGTATTTCATACAGAAAAGTGTTGGCATATCAGAGCATCAAGACTTTGAAATATCAGAGCCCCTTGTAGAATAATTTCTACAAATCCACCTCTGATACCATGTAGAAAATTTGGTATAGGTTAACCCGATAATGCAATATAAATCAAAGCAGAATACTATAACCTACTTCTACTATCAATTTGTGGAAGCTTAAAGATCGAGCTAAAAAATATAAGCAGAAGAAGAAGAATCAATGGAAAATATACGTGAAAATACTTTGGGGAAAGCCTCAGCTAAAAACCCCACTATCTGTATTATCATACAAGGTGGAAATACATAGGAATTATACAAAGCCTTAGCTCTCACTACTAGCCAACTCTCAGTACAATCCTCACAGATTCTCACAGGAAATCTTGGCTTCTATCCAACCTTCCTCTCTACCCTCCAAGTTCCTATTTCCTTGCGTTGTTCCTCTGGGATGATTCTCCTTCAACCAAGTGGAACACTCTGATCTCACACACTGTCAGAACTGCACAATCCTCAAGGAATGATGCCTCGACTGCATGCATGATTTTTCTTTATAAGAAAAAACATGCAACTGATAGTACACTATCCTTGACATTAATCTCAACTGGGTCTTTCTCAGAATAGACATGCATGAGTTTCTAATGAGGGAATCTTCAGTTAACTAGAGTACACTAGTTGAGTGCATGCATACATCAACTGACTGTTAACTCTCTATTAGTTCCTCAAATAGTTCGGAACTAATTTAACTGGACTTAACTCAGTAAACTGAGTTAACTAATTACAACTCAAATATAACTCAACCTTATATCCTTAATTTAAGGGATAACTCTTGCATGGATTTAGAAAGACTTCTAACTTGAATTTATCCAACTGATTAATTCAAAATGAATTAATTAATTATTTCCAAGTAGCTGTTAAGACTAAATTCAATTTTAATTCACAATTTAATTCAAGGACAAATTAAATTGGAATATTCTTGTTGCCACATTTGAACACTCCCTCTCAACAAGAAAGGGATTATCTGCCACCCTGATCCCGTCTCTATGGAACTAGAATTTACACTTTGACAATGCCTTTGTCAAAATGTCAGCTTCTCACTCCTTTGTCGAAATATACTGTAGCAACATGATCCTCCCATCATCAACAACTTGCTTTACCTTGTAAAGCCAATAGGAACTCACAACTGACTTGTTCTCCAGTCTCAGAACCACATCCCAAACACTCTGATGAACTATGGAGTCATACTTCTCCACCATAACATCAATCCAAATTGGCTGCTGCACTGCTTCCTCAAAGGAAGATGGATCGGTCTCAACACATTCCCTAGCAAGGGCCATGTATCCAGTGTACCTCTCAGGTGACCTCCTCTATCTGTGCTGAGAAGATGGTGCTCCCACATTCTCTCTCGCATCCTCCAACAATCTATCAGCTTCTCTTGTGCGCTTTTGTCCATCTTTGGAAGACTATGCTTGAGTGGATGTCTCCACTCTCGGAACCTCCGCATGTGTCTACTCCGCATCAGTTTGAGGCTCCTCCTTCTTACGAACCAATAGTTCCTCCACAACCTATAGTTGGAGCTCCCTCTCAAGGGAAACTCGCATGGTCCTCTGCTCATCAAACTTGAGATCTCTGCGAATCACTATCCTCTGACTAGTAGGAAAGTGCACTCGATAGTTGTGAGGTGTATCAGTGTACCCCACAAATATCCCCAACTCTGTTGTCAACTCAAGCTTCTTCCGTGCATCCTTTGTCACATGGAATATATCGATGAGCCAAATATCTTGAAGTGACCCACATTTGGTCTCTTAAGGGAGAAAGCTTCCTCTAGTGCCTTCATCCCAAGTATGCGATGCAGGCTTCTATTCTGCAGATAGACAGTTGTGTTGCATGCCTCAGCCCACAAGTGAAGCAATAGGCCTTGGTCGTGCAACATTGCCTGTGCTGCCCCTACAATAGTTGTGTTCTTCCTCTCAGCCACTCCATTCTGTTGTGGGTTATCAGGTGCTGTCAACTCTAGTTTAATTCCTTACGCTGCACAAAAGTCCTTAAACTCTCGAGAGACATATTCTCCACTATTGTCGCTTCTTAAGACCTTGATATTCTTCCCTAACTCTTTCTCGACCAAAGATTTTAACTCACAAAACTTTGTGAAGGTTTGGTCCTTCTTTTGCATAAAATAAATCTAGCATTTACGAGAATAATCATCAATGAAAATCACATAATACCTTTGATTCGCTGTGGATGCCATTGAGAATGGTCCACACACATCAGTATGAACTCGCTCTGAGATAGCCTTTGCTCGACTGTCTCGATCATGGAAGGAAGACTTGGTGTACTTTCCCAAGGTACAACCTTTGCATGTGTCAACTTTCTCAAGTTTACCTTTGGGAAGTCCTGTAGATATTAGTCCTATAGATATTTGCTGCATTATCTTCAAAGCCCCATGATGCAAATAGCCCAACCACCTATGCCACAACTTGCCAATGTCTTGGCTTTGCACCAATTCTGCTTTCATACTCAATGCTGCATAATCATCTACCTCTAGTTTATATAGATTCTTCACTCGAATCCCTATAGTCTTGGTCTGATCCATGGCTACGTGTCTTAGGAGCGCCTTTCCTTTACTGAAGACAACATTGTAGCCTTTTTCTTCCAACATTGTGACTGATACCAAGTTCTTCATCAGTCCAAGCACATATTTCACATCTATCAAGGTGATAGGAGCTCCATGCTCTTGCTGAAAAGCAACCATTCCTACTCCCAAAACACTATACCTTCCATCATCACCCATCTCTATGTGCATCTTGAGGTATTTCTCTTCCAAGGCACTGAATAAACTTTTATCGTCGGTCATGTGGAATGAGGCTCCACTATCAAGATACAAGACACAACCCATCATCGATGACACCACGCATGCAATGAGGGTAAAGTCCATTTCGAATTGAGAGGCTAATGCCTCACCTTCTGATCCTTCCAAGAATCCCTTCTTGGACTTCTTCGATGGGAAATTAGTCGCATAATGTCCCATCTCTTGATGATTAAAGCATATCACTTTAGACATGTCACCTTTCTTCCCTCCATGAGAAGAATTCGATTTGGAATGGGAAGCCTTCCCATTTCCTTTCCTTGCCTTACTTGCTAAGGCTAGATTTTTTTCATCACCACTCTTGGATGAAGAACCATCTCATGTGCTCCTCCTGATCTCTTCCTGCATAATATATAACCACAGTCGTTCCCAATCTGACAGTTTCTCCCTTCCATTCATAAAGTCCGGGTAGCTATTCCAACTCTTTGGAAGGCCAAGGAGAGCGAGGCTCATCATATCTTCATCAACAGTAGTTATTCCCACATTGCCAAGCTCATCTCTGTAGGTGGTGAGCTTGTTCAGATATGTGGAAATAGTATCACCCTTCTCCATCTTGATTCTTCGAAGCTTATCCTTGAGCGTCAATTTCCTTTGGTTGCTATTGTTCTGGTAAATTTCCTTCAATGTCTTCCACATTGAAAATGGAGTATCCTTCCCATGGAGACTCAAGACAATATGGTCTCGAACTCCCTCAAGGATGATTCATCTCGCTTTCGCCACACACTTCTTCCACTCATCCAACTCTTGTGCATTAGTTGAAGTTGGCTTTGGGATTTCCTTATCAATGAATTCATTCAAGCCATTGTCTTCTAATACAGCCTCCATTTTATCTTTCCATGCTATGTAATTCGAGCTACCTTCCAAGGCATACTTGAGTCTCAAGCCATAGAACACCATTGGCCAACCTTGAAGTATGATATGAATTCGATTTGCACCTGCAACCCCAAACTTCAAACTTCGATTTCTCTTCTCACAATATTGTTCACATCTCTGATACCATGTAGAATAATTTCTACAAATCCACCTCTGATACCATGTAGAAAATCTGGTGCATGTTAACCCGATAATGCAATATAAATCAAAGTAGAATACTATAACCTACTTCTACTATCAATTTGCAGAAGCTTAAAGATCAAGTTGAACAATATAACTAGAAGAAGAAGAATCAATGCACAATACACATGAAAATATTTTGGGGAAAGCCTTAGCTAAAAACCCCACTATTTGTATTATCATACAAGGTGGAAATACATAGGAATTATACAAAGCCTTAGCTCTCACAACTAGCTAACTCTTAGTACAATAATCACAGATGCTCATAGGCAATCTTGGCTTCTCTTCAACCTTCTTCTCTACCCTTCAAGCTCCTATTTCCTTGCGCTGTTCGTCTGGGATGATTCTCTTTCAACCATGTGGAACACTCTGATCTCACACACTGTCAGAACTGCACAATCCTCAAGGAATTATGCCTTCACTGTATGCATGAGTTTTCTTTATAATAAAACACATGCAACTGATAGTACACTGTCCTTGACGTTAATTTCAACTAGGTATTTCTTAGAATATACATGCATGAGTTTCTGATGAGGGAACCTGCAGTTAACTAGAGTACACTAGTTGAGTGCATGCATGCATCAATTGACTGTTAACTCTCTATTAGTTCCTCAAACAATTTGGAACTAATTTAAATAGACTTAACTTAGTAAATTGAGTTAACTAATTACAACTCAAATATAACTTAATCTTATCTCCTTAAATTAAGGGATAACTCTTGCATGACTTTTAAAGACTTCTAACTTAAATTTCTCCAACTAATTAATTAAAAATAAATTAATTAATTATTCCCAAGTAGTTGTTAAGACTAAATTCAATTTTAATTCACAATTTAATTCAAGGACAAATTAATTTGGAATATTCTTGTTGCCACACTTCAACACTCCTTTAAAGAATTCTCTGATATTTCAAAATGCCAATACCCATACTCTCTCATCACATATCAGAACCTCGGGGAATAGTTATGTCGTAACTTCAATTTGATGAACCTCTGATATCCTAATTAAACAATGCTTCGAAATCCTTTTAACCTATTTTGGCATTCAAGACTTGGTATATAATGGTTTGTTAGCACATGAGGTTTGAAATGTAATATATAATAAAGCCTCCACTTTATTTTATAACAAAGACCCTTATGCCTCCCACTTAGTTTCACCATGGTTCATCCATGTGAGACCAAAGCCACTAAGGCCCATTCATGGATCCAATAGACACTTACAATATGACACAAAGTACGATGTATTTTTTATATTAAACTTAAATAATTTTAATCTTAAATAATTTTATATTTTTACAATTATTTTAATTTGTAATTGATTAAATTAATTTAAATTTATTTGAATATAATTAATCAATTAAATTTAATTATACAATTAATTAGGATAAATTTCTAATTAAAAAGTGCTTAAGTTTTACCGAAGCATGCATTTTCCAGAATTATGATAGTTTTGACACTTCAACGTTGGAAGCTCATAAGTTGAGTTTATTTAGAAAAGTGAGGCCCAGGATGGCTCATTAGATTGATAAAATCATGGAGAATATTTCTGAGGTGGTTGCATGACAAGTTTCAGTCATTAATTGAGTCTAAAATTTAGCGTAAAATTAAGCTCCGAATTTGTAATTAAAACTAATTTTCTTAGTTTAGTTTTTGCATTTTTATTTGCCCAAAGCCTTTGCTGATTGTAGATCCATTTGATCTTGTTATCTTTGATCAACATAATATTTACAAGGATCAAATGAGAAGCTTATATTTCTTTTTATTTATTTATTTAATTAAATCTTGACTAGAGATGTTTGTTTTCCTAGATTTGGTCTTTCTAATTTTTATTTGCAATTTAATTTATTTTTGATTGGTTTTTGACATTGGGAAGATGAAGAAGAGAAGACTTGGATCGAGGGAATTGATCCAACAAGAGAGGAAAAATAATATTTTCCAATCAAATTCTTTGGAGAGAGGAATAGCTCTCTCATGTTAATTTTCTGTTGTAATTATAAATATGACTTTTGTAGAATTGAAAGTGGGGTTCTAGATCTAAAACATAGGGAGGAAATTCTTTGCAAAGAGAGGGATTTTTTTCACTACTGTAGGGAGAAATATTTTTGTATAGAATTTTCTAGTTTGGACTAGACTTATGGGGATTAACAAAGATGTATTTTAGCTCTGAAAATTTCTCAATAGTTGTAATCAAATCTTTAATTATTTTACATTATTGTCAGAGATAGATGATGATTGGTGGCTTACAACTTAATAAATTTGATGCAATTATTGATCCAAATAAGTATGTGTTTTTGAAGTTTTTGCACTATTGTGATTTCATCATTTGAAAGCTATCTTTTAATGATGGATCCAATTGTTAAGAAATTTAATTATGAATTCAAATAGATAAACAAGGCATGTTAACTATCTAGCAATTTCATGTCAAGTCTATCTTGGTTTTAATAATGATTGTTTTATGAGAACTATTTCCTTAATGCAGTCATATATCTTTTTAGTTTGAATTCCTTTTACTTGAATTTGGATGTATGTGCACCAGAAATCCAATGACTATTCATTAGATAACTGAATGCATATACTTACTTGAATTAGTAACAAGTCTTGGAACTATTTCCTTGGCTTATTGACATCATTTTTATTCCAAATTCAAAGCTGGTCCAATTCCCCTCTTTACGTTGCTCTTGGTTGAGAAGGGGACTAATCCTTCTTTCAATCGAGATATATTTAGGATTTAATTTTTGTTACTTGGAGTAGATTTTCATTTAGTGTTAATTATTGCATGCTATGAGTTCTCTTACAGAGGGGAAAATTTTAGAGTGGCTCGGATGGGCCATTAATTTAGTTTAAGGATCACTTTCTTGCACGAACTCTGCAAGAAGGCTGGTCTAATGTCTCTTCTCTATTGGAAAGTAATAGACACACTATAATCCAACATAGATAGAGAGAGGGTAACTGGACCAATTGAACTAGTCAGAAACACCATTCCAAACGGAAAAGGAGATAATTTAAGTTACCGACTAGGTCGTCTCGCTTATAATGTTGACATGGTCATTTTGGGCCATCAACATTTTTGGTGCTAGAAGGAGGGCCTAACAACTCATTGTATTTTGGATTTTTTGTATTTTAAGGTTTTATTTAATCACAATGGCTCCTCCCAAACTTCCAATTTGGAGTTTCATCTCTGTGTTGAAAATAGCAACAAGAAATGTTAAGAATAGCATTCAGAATATTCCAATTTTGATTTGTCCTTGAATTACAATTGAGAATTAAAATTTGAATTTAGTCTCACCAGTTGCTTGGAAAATAATTAATTAATTCATCTTGAGTTAATTAGTTGGAGAAATTCAAGCTAGAAGTATTTGTGAAGTCATGCAATAGTTATCCCTTAAATTAAGGAAGTTATCCTTTAATTAAGGAGATAAGGATGAGTTGTATTTGAGTTGTAATTAGTTAGCTCAGTTGACTGAGTTAAATCCAATTAAATTACTTCCAAATAGTTTGAGGAACTAATTGTGAGTTCAGTCAGTTAATGCATGCATTCATCAAACTAGTGTACTCTAAGTAATTGAAGATTCTCTCATAAATAACTCATGCATGTCTATTCAAAGAAAGACCGAGTTGAGATTAAAGACAAGGACATTGTACTATCAGTTGGAGCAATTTTCCTATAAAGGAAAGTCATCCATGAAGAAGGAACAAGGGTCCTTGAGGATTGCACAGTTTTACAGGGTGTGAGATCAGTGTGAGTGATCAATGTTACACTTGGTAATAATAGGATCACCTAGGAGAAACACTGCAAGGAAATAGGAGGCTTCGAGGGTAGAGGAGAAGGTTTGTGAGAAGCCTTGTTTGCCTGTGAGCATCCAGGAGGATTGTACTGAGAGCTGGATAGCTGTGGGAGCTAAGGCTTTGTGTAATATTGATGTATTTCCACCTTGTATGATAATACAGATAACAGGGTTTTCAGCTGAGGCTTTCCCTTGACCATTTTCTGTGTTTCATGTGTATTGATTCTTCTTCTCTGTTATATGCGTTCCACTTGATCTTGCTCAAATCTATTAAGCTTCTGAAAGTTTGATTGTAGAAGTAGATTAAGTATTTTGCTTTAGTTATATTGCATAATCAGGTTAATCTACTGTCAGATTTTCTACATAGATCTTAGAAGTATATTTGTAGAGAATTTGTAGGAAATTCTACATGGTATCAGGGCAAATGTGATCAAAGATGTGAACAATATACATAGAAGGAGATTCGAAGTTTGAAGTTCTTGGTTGCAGGTACAAATCAAATTCATCTCATACTTCAGGTTGGTCAATAACGTTCTATGGTTTGAGACTCGAGTATACCTTGGATGGCAACTTGAATTACATAGCATGGAAGGATCACATGGAAGTGGTATTAGAAGACAATGGTTTGAAGGATTTCATTGATCAAGAAATCCTCAAGGAAATAACAGTTAATGCCCAAGAATTGGAGGAATGGAAGAAGCGTGTGGCGAAGGCGAGGAGGATTCTTCTGGAGGGAGTTTGAGACCATATTGTCTCGAGTCTCCATGGGAAGGAGACTCCATTCTCAATGTGGAAGACATTGAAGGAACTATATCAGAAAAATAACGACCAGAGGAAATTGTCACTCAAGGATAACCTTCAAAGAATCAAGATGGAGAATGGTGATACTATTTCCACGTATCTGAACAAGCTCACCACCTGTAGAGATGATCTTGGAAGTGTGGGAATAACTACTGCCGATGATGATATGGTGAGCCTTGCTCTCCTTAGCTTTCCAAAGAGTTGGCATAGCTACCAGGACTCTGTGAATGGAAGGGAGAAACTGTCGGATTGGGAATGACTGTGGTCGGATCTCATGCAGGAGGAGATCAGGAGGAGCACACGAGATGGTTAATCATCCAAGGAGGATGAAGAAAATTTGGCCTTAGCGAGTAAGGCAAGGAAAGGGAAGGAGAAGGATTCTCATTCCAAATCGAATTCTTCTCATGGAGGGAAGAAGGGTGACAAATCTAAAGTGAGATGCTTTAATTGTCACGAGATGGGTCATTATGCAAGTAATTGCCCATCGAAGAAGTCCAAGAAGGGATCCTTGGAATGATCTGAAGGTGAGGCATTGGCCTTTCAGTTTGAAATGGACTTCATGCTCATCGCATGCATGGTGTCTTCAATGATGGGTTGTGGTTGGTTTCTTGATAGTGGAGCCTCATTCCACATTACCGGTGATAAAAGTTTATTTAGTACCTTGGAGGAGAAATACCTCAAGATACTCATAGAGATGGGTGATGAAGAAAAGTATAGTGTTTCAGGAGTGGGCACAGTTTCTTTTCAGAGGAAGCATGGAGCTCTTATCACCTTGATAGATGTGAAGTATGTGCCTGGACTGAAGAAGAACTTGGTATCGATCACAATGTTGGAGGATAAAGGATATGATGTTGTCTTCAGTAAGGGAAAGGTTTTCCTTAGAGACATAACCACGGGACAGGTGAAACAAATCGGTTCACTGGTAGAGAACCTGTATGCTCTTAAGGTTCAAGATGCATGCAAAGCCTTGAGGAGCAAGGCCAATGTTAGAGACTTGGTGGTTGAGAGGGAGAGTAAATTAGTGCTCAACATGCAGGCCCAGAAGAAGTCTCAGACAATTGTGGAGGAGCCACAATTAGAGATGATAAGAGGAGACCAAGTGGAAGCATCCACTCATGTAGAGACCTCCAATAGGGGGAAATTTCGAGCCAAGTGGGCAGAGGGATCATATGCAACCATACCTCTAGGTGTGATGTGGGGTGATGTGAGGTGATAGTCTCAAGAAGGCTAAAATTGGGTAGGGTTCATTGAGAGGTTCTATCTCATGGATCGTACCTTGCTATGGGAGCCCAAAGTACATAGTAGCGGGAGGAATCAGTGGGATTGATGTAGTTAGAGATCAAAGTGACAGAGGCTATAGTAGTCAGATACTAAAGAGCATAGAGAAGGATTGACAACAGTGCAGAAAGGTAGAGTCAGACGAAGCGCAAAGTTTTCAGTCAACAGAGGTAATAGTAGTCAAAGACTTTGATGGCAGAGGCATCATTCTGATTCGGGTTGGATGTTTTTTTGTTTCTGGAGTTGCTGAAGCAACAACACTAGAGAGAAGTGTTGCATGTAGAACATTCCAAAGGTTCAAGATTGAGATTGAGTTGAATTCCTTTCTTGTTGAGAGGGAGCATTGAAAATAGCAACAAGAAATAGAAATGCTAAAAATAGCATTTAGAATATTCCAATTTTGATTTGTCCTTGAATTAGAATTGAGAATTAAAATTCGAATTTAGACTCACTAGCTCTTTAGAAAATAATTAATTAATTCATCTTGAGTCAATTAGTTGGAGAAATTCAAGCTAGAAGTATTTGTGAAGTCATGCAACAATTATCCCTTAAATTAAGGAAGTTATCCTGTTATTAAGGAGATAAGGATGAGTTGTATTTGAGTTGTAATTAGTGAACTCAGTTAACTGAGTTAAGTCCAGTTAAATTAGTTCCAAACAGTTTGAGGAACTAATTGTGAGTTCACTCAGTTAATGCATGCATGCATCAAACTAGTGTACTCTAGATAACTAAAGATTCTCTCATAAATAACTCATGCATGTCTATTCACAGAAGGAATGAGTTGAGATTAAAGATAGGGACATTGTACTATCAGTTGGAGGAATTTTCCTATAAAGGAAACTCATCCATGCAAAAGGAACAAGGTTCCTTGAGGATTGCAGTGTTTTACAGGGTGTGAGATCAGTGTGAGTGATCAATGTTACACTTGGTAACAACAGGATCACCAGGAGAAACAACGCAAGGAAATAGGAGGGTTGAAGGGTAGAGGAGAAGGTTTGTGAGAAGCCTTGTTTTCCTATGAGCATCTAGGAGGATTGTACTGAGAGCTGGATAGCTGTGGGAGCTAAGGCTTTGTGTAATCTTGATGTATTTCCATGTTGTATGATAATACAGATACCAGGGTTTTTAGCTGAGCCTTTCCCCTGAGTATTTTTTGTGTTTCATGTGTATTGATTCTTCTTCTTTGTTATATGTGTTCCACTTGATCTTGCTCAAATCTATTAAGCTTCCGCAAGTTTGATTGTAGAAGTAGATTAAGTATTTTTCTTTAGTTATATTGCGTGATTAGGTTAATCTACAGTTAGATTTTCTACATAGATCTCAGAGGTAGATTTGTAGAGAATTTGCAGGAAATTCTACACTCTGGATGTGCATCTGCTAATACTCCACCAAAAATAGTAATATACTTGTCAAAGGTAAAATTTAATAGTAAGAATAATGCTTCTGCATTTGATCATGTCTTATAATTTATTCAAAAAAATTTCAAATTCTACTTTTCATGGTATTGATGAACGTATTTTATGCAAAAAATTTACTCTTACATTCTCGGGAAAAGACAAAAGATGGTGTTAATCTCTTCAGTTGCCTCTATTCATAGTTGGGATCAATTTATCACAAAGTTCCTTCATGAATTTTACGGTTATGATTATGAACATGTATGTGATGGATTTGAATAGTTACTAAGGTTTGAAAATGAATCTTTCATAGATTTTACTGTTAGATTTCGATTAAATTGTTTAAGATTCAAAGTTGAAGATAAAGCTTTGGAGATAAAGCTTTGGAATGGTTTGAATATGTTGGCTCTCTTCCTTGCATTCCTAATCCATATGAAACCATTACAAGCTTTGATGAATCTTCTTCAACCTTCACCTTTATTAACATAATTGAAAATTCCAAGCATACCAATCAAGATGAAGTTTCCTCTACCTTGAATGATCAATTCCATCACTTAGTACACACATATTATTACATTAATAATGATCATGATGCACTCTCTTATGTTAAAGAAACACAGATACGAAACTTGGAAAATTATGCTAATCAACCCCAACAAAATACTAGTAATAATCTTGAAAAACCACTTGCCACGAAATATGAAATTCACTTTGAAATTAATTCAAAATCAGTAATTAAATCAACAAGCACAAGTAGAAATTGAGGATTAAAATAATATGCAATATGTTGTAAAAATTTATGAATTTTATCACGATGATCAAATGCCAAATTTAGGGCAGTTAAACAACATTCTTTGCGAAAGTACGGTTTGTAAATGGCACTTCGTTGAGGTTTGATGATTTCTACCGCCCGGGCTAAAAAATGCACAAAATGTATATTATTTTAATTTTTGTAAATTAATTGTGAATATTGATTTTTAATTAATTTTTACTAATTAATTAATTTTTCACTAACAATCCTACAAAATCCTTTCAGAAAAATTGTAGAACAATCAAAATTGAGTGTTATTAGATTTTAGAAGTTAATTTAAATTTAAATTTTAATAAAATTCTCGAGATCTGAAATCCCAAAAAACTCAAGTGGTTGTAGTTTTTTAATGTTAACAAGACCTTAATATCAAGTGGTTGTAGTTTATACAATGAGGGAAGGTTCCACTTCAAGTGGTCCTCCTCTTCCCCTTCACACCATATCCTCATGATATCGAAACTTTTGTTTATCGTAACATATTTTGAAATAACCTCTGATACTGTCATTCCTCTCATGTCCGATTGTTCTTCAAATGGTTTGTTATAAAACATTGGTGTATTGGATTTGTTTCATCGTATTTCATATAAAAAAATGTTGGCATATCAGAGCATCAAGACTTTGAAATATCAGAGCCCCTTGTAGAATAATTTCTACAAATCCACCTCTGATACCGTGTAGAAAATCTGGTATATGTTAACTCGATAATGCAATATAAATCAAAGTAGAATACTATAAACTACTTCTACTATCAATTTATGGAAGTTTAAAGATTCAGCTGAACAATATAATCATAAGAAGAAGAATAAATGCACAATACACATGAAAATATTTTGGGGAAAGCCTCAGCTAAAAACCCCACTATCTTTATTATCATACAAGGTGGAAATACATAGAAATTATATAAAGGCTTAGCTCTCATAGCTAGCCAGCTCTCAGTACAATCCTCATAGATTCTCACAGGCAATCTTGGCTTCTCTTCAACCTTCCTCTCTGCCCTCCAAGCGCCTATTTCCTTGCGCTATTCCTCTGGGATGATTCTCCATCAACCAAGTGGAACACTTCGATCTCACACACTGTCAGAATTGCACAATCCTCAAGGAATGATGTCTTGACTACATGCATGAGTTTTCTTTATAAGAAAACACATGAAACTGACAGTGCACTATCCTTGACATTAATCTCAATTGGGCCTTTCTCAGAATAGACATGCATGAGTTTCTGATGAGGGAATCTTTAGTTAACTGGAGTACACTACTTGAGTGCATGCATGCATTAGCTGATTGCTAACTCTCTATTAGTTCTTCAAATAGTTTGGAACTAATTTAACTGGACTTAACTCAGTAAACTGAGTTAACTAATTACAACTCAAATATAACTCAATATTATCTCCTTAATTTGAGGGATAACTCTTGCATGACTTTAGAAAGACTTCTAACTTGAATTTCTCCAACTAATTAATTCAAAATGAATTAATTAATTATTTCCAAGTAGTTGTTAAGACTAAATTCGAATTTAATTCACAATTTAATTCAAGGAGAAATTAATTTGGAATATTTTTGTTGCCAAATTTCAACATGCCCTCTCAAAAAGAAAGGAATTAGCTGCCACCTCGATCCTATCTCTATGGAACTCGAATTTACACTTTGACAATGCCTTTGTCAAAATGTTAGGTTCTTACTCCTTTGTCAAAATATATAGCAGGAACATGATCCTCCCATCATCAATAGCTTGCTTTACCTTGTAAAGCCAACGGGAACTCACAACTGACTTGTTCTCCGGTCTCGGAACCATGTCCCAAACACTCTAATGAACTATGGCATCATACTTCTCCACCATAGCATCAACCCAAGTCGGCTGCTGCACTGCTTCCTCAAAGGAAGATGGCTCGGTCTCAACACATTCCCTAGCAAGGGCCATGTATCTAGTGTACCTCTCAGGTGACCTCCTCTGTCTGCGCTGAGAAGATGGTGCTCCCGCATTCTCTCTCACATCCTCCAACAATTTGTTAGCTTCTCTTCTGTGCTTCTGTCCATATCTAGAAGACTATGCTTGAGTGGATGTCTCCACTCTTGGAACCTCCGCATGCGGCCACTCCACATCAGTCTAAGGCTCCTCCTCCTTAGGAACAAATAGTTCCTCCACAACCTGTAGTTAGAGCTCCCTCTTAAGGGAAACTTGCATGGCCTTCTCCTCATCAAACTTGAGATCTCTGCGAACCACTATCCTTGGACCGGTAGGAAAGTACACCCGATAGTTGTGAGGTGTATAAGTGTACCCCACAAATATCCCCAACTCTACTATCGGCTCAAGTTTCTTCCGTGCATCCTTTGTCACCTGGAAATATACCGATGAGCCAAAGATCTTGAAGTGACCCACATCTGGTCTCTTAAGGGAGAAAGCTTCCTCTAGTGTCTTCATCCCAAGTATACAATGTGGGCTTCTATTTTGCAAATAGACCGCTGTGTTGCATGTCTCAACCCACAAGTGAAGTCGTAGGCCTTGGTCATGCAACATTCCCCATGCTGCCCCTAAAATAGTTCTTTTATTCCTCTCAACCACCCCATTCTGCTGTGGGTTATGAGGTGCTGTCAACTCTAGTTTAATTCCTTACGCTGCACAGAAGTCCTTAAACTCTTAAGGGACATCTCTCCATCGTTGTCACTTCTCAAGACCTTGATCTTCTTTCCTGACTCTTTCTTGACCAAAGATTTGAACTCACAAAACTTTGTGAAGTTTTGGTCCTTCTTTTGCATAAAATAAATCTAGCATTTACGAGAATAATCATCAATGAAAATCACATAATACCTTTGATTCACTGTGGATGCTGTCGAGAATGGTCCACACACATCAGTATGAACTCGCTCTAAGATAGACTTTGCTCAACTGTCTCAATTATGAAAGGAAGACTTGGTGCACTTTCCCAAGGTACAACCTTTGCATGTCTCAACTTTCTCAAGTTTACCTTTGGGAAGTCCCATAGATATCTACTGCATTATCTTTAAAGCCCCATGATGCAAATGGCACAACTGCCTATGCCACAACTTACCAATGTCTTGGCTTTGCACAAATTCTACTTTTGTACTCAATGCTGCACAATAATCTACCTCTAGTTTATAGAGATTCTTCACCTGAATCCCTATACTCTTGGTCTAACCCATGGCTATGTGTCTTAGGAACACCATTCCTTTACTGAAGACAACATCGTAGCCTTTGTCCTCCAACATCACGACCAATACCAAGTTCTTCTTTAGTCCAGGCAGATATTTCACATTTGTCAAGGTGATAGGAGCTCCATGCTCCTACTGAAAAGCAACTGTGCCTACTCCTAAAAAATTATACCTTCCATCATCACCTATATCTATGCGCATCTTGAAGTCTTTCCCCTCCAAGGCATTGAATAAAATTTTATCGTCGGTCATGTGGAATGAGGCTCCACTGTCAAGATACTAGACACAACCCATCATTGATGACACCATGCATGTGATGAGGGTAAAGTCCATTTTGAACTAAGAGGTTAATGCCTCACCTTCTGATCTTTCTGAGGATCCCTTCTTGGACTTCTTCGATGGGAAATTAGTCACATAATGTCCCATCTCATGATAATTAAAGCATCTCACTTTTGACATGTCACCCTTCTTCACTCCATGAGAAGAATTCGATTTGGAATGGGAAGCCTTCCCCTTTCCTTTACTTGCCTTACTTGCTAAGGCTAGATTTTCTTCATCATCATTCTTGGATGAAGAACCATCTCGTGTGCTCCTCCTAATCTCCTCCTTCATAATATCCGACCACAGTCATTCCCAATATGGCAGTTTCTCCCTTCCATGCATAGAGTCCGAGTAGCTATTCCAACTCTTTGGAAGGCCAAGGAGAGCGAGGCTCACCATATCTTCATCAGTAGTAGTTATTCCCAGATTGCCAAGCTCATCTTTGTAGGTGGTGAGCTTGTTTAGATATGTGGAAATAGTATCGCCCTTATCCATCTTGATTCTTCGAAGCTTATCCTTGAGCGCTAACTTCCTCTAGTCGCTACTATTCTAGTAGAGGTCCTTCAATGTCTTCCACATTGAAAATGGAGTATCCTTCCCATGGAGACTCGAGACAATATGGTCTCGAGCTCCCTCAAGGATGATCTGTCTTCTCTTCACCACACACTTCTTCCACTTAGCCAACTCTTGTGCATTAGTTGAAGCTGGCTTTGGGATTTCTTGATCAATGAATTCCTTCAAGCCATTGTCTTCTAATACAACTTCCATTTTATCTTTCCATGCTATGTAATTTGAGCTACCTTCCAAGGCATACTCGAGTCTCAAGCCATAAAACACCATTGGCCAACCTTGAAGTATGATATGAATTCGATTTGCACCTGCAACCCCAAAATTCAAACTTCAAATTCTCTTCTTAGTATATTGTTCACATCTCTGATACCATGTAGAATAATTTCTACAAATCCACCTTTGATACCATGTAGAAAATCTAGTGCAGGTTAACCCGATAATGCAATATAAATCAAAGCAGAATATTATAACCTACTTCTACTATCAATTTGTGGAAGCTTTAATATCAAGCTGAACAATATAACTAGAAGAAGAAGAATCAATGCACAATACACATGAAAATACTTTGGGGAAAGCCTCAGCTAAAAACCCCACTATCTGTATTATCATACAAGGTGGAAATACATAGGAATTATAGAAAGCCTTAGCTCTCACAGCTAGCCATCTCTCAGTACAATCCTCACAAATGCTCATAGGAAATCTTGGCTTCTCTTTAGCCTTCCTCTCTGCCCTACAAGCTCCTATTTCCTTGCACTGTTCCTCTGGGATGATTCTCCTTCAACCAAGTGGAACACTCTGATCTCACACATTGTCAGAACTGCACAATCCTCAAGGAATGATGCCTTCACTGCATGCATGAATTTTCTTTATAAGAAAACACATGCAACTAATAGTACACTATCCTTGACATTAATCTCAACTAGGTCTTTCTTAGAATAGACATGCATGAGTTTCTGATGAGGGAATCTTTAGTTAACTGGAGTACACTACCTGAGTGCATGCATGCATCAATTGACTGTTAACTCTCTATTAGTTACTCAAACAATTTGGAACTAATTTAACTGGACTTAACTTAGTAAACCGAGTTAACTAATCACAACTCAAATATAACTCAATATTAAGTTGAAGATCTTGGTGGTCTTGTGAGTGGTTGATAAACTATGATTGCAATTTGATTTAGGAAGTCCCATAGCTGTGAGGCTTAACAGACAAAGAAAACGATGGATACTTCCACTAGTTGAGTAGAAGGTGACGACCCTAATGAATCGACTATGAAGGTGGCTGTTAGCTACATCAGCGCTCAAATTCCTTCATCGTTATTGCCCTGGCTTCGATGATCAACCCCTGGCACATTTAGGTTTTGATCTTCGGCCATCCTGGTCCTCAGGACCCAACACAATATTATTCTTGGAAATTCTTTCCTTAATTTAAGGGATACCTCTTGCATGACTTTAGAAAGACTTCTAACTTGAATTTCTCCAACTAATTAATTCAAAATGAATTAATTAATTATTTCCAAGTAGCTGGTAAGACTAAATTCAATTTTAATTCACAATTTAATTCAAGGACAAATTAAATTGGAATATTCTTGTTGCCACATTTCAACACCTGTTTAAAGAATCCTCTGATATTTCAAAATGCCAATACCCATACTCTCTCATCATATATCAGAACCTCAGGGAATAGTTATATGGTAACCTCAATTCAATGAAACTCTGATATCCTAATTAAACAATGCTTCAAAATCCTTTTATCCTGTTTTGGCATTCAAGACTTGGTATATAATGGTTTGTTAACACATGAGGTTTGAAATGTAATAAATAATAAAGCCTCCACTTTATTTTATAACAAAGACCCTTATGCCTCCCACTTAGTTTCACCATGGTTCATCCATGTGAGACCAAAGCCACTAAGGCCCATTCATGGATCCAATAGACACTTACAATATGACATGAAGTATGATGTATTTTTTATATTAACTTAAATAATTTTATATTTTTACAATTATTTTAATTAAATTAAATTTAGTTTGTAATTGATTAAATTAATTTAAATTGATTTGAATATAATTCAATCAATTAAATTCAATTATACAATTAATTAGGATTAATTTTTAATTAAAAATTGCTTAATTTTGACCCAGGCATGCATTTTCCATAATTATGATAGTTTTGACACTTCAACGTTGGAAGCTCATAAGTTGAGTTTTACTTGGAAAAGTGAGGCCTAGGATGGCTTGTTAGATAGATAAACTCATGGAGAATATTTCTGAAGTGGTTGCATGACAAGATTCAGTCATTAATTGAGTCTAAAATTTAACATAAAATTAAGCTTTGAATTTGTAACTAAAACTAATTTTCTTAGTTTAGTTTTTGCATTTTTATTTGCCAAAAGCCTATGTTGATTGTAGATCCATCTGATCCTGTTATCTTTGATCAACATAATGTTTACAAGGATCAAATGAGAATCTCAGATTTCATTTTATTTATTTATTTATTTAATTAAATCTTGAGTTGAGATGTTTGTTTTCCTAGATTTGGTCTTTCTAATTTTTATTTGCAATTTAATTTATTCTTGATTGGTTTTTGACATGGGAGCAGTGGGGAAGATGAAGAAGAGAAGACTTGGATCAAGGGAATTGATCCAGCAAGAGAGGAAAAATAATATTTTCAAATCAAAATTATTGGAGAAAATCTATTTCTCCAATAGCTTTCTCATGTTAATTTTATGTCGTAATTATAAATATGACTTTTGTAGAATTGAAAGTGGGGTTATAGATCTAAAACTTAAGGGGAAAATTCTTTGCAAAGAGATTGATTTTTTTCACTACTATAGGGAGAAATATTTTTGTAGAGAATTAGCTAGCTTGGACTAGACTTATGGGGATTAACAAAGATGTATTTTAGCTCTGAAAATTTCATGCTATCATGAAATTTTCTGAGAATTTCATGCTCTCAATAGCTGTAATCAGATCTTTAATTATTCTACATTATTGTTAGAGATAGATGATGATTGGTGGCCTGCAACTTAATAAATTTGATGCAATTCTTGATCCAAATAAGTATGCGTTTTTGAAGTTTTTGCACTATTGTGAATTCATTTAATACATGCTTGTTTTAATCATTTGAAAGCTATCTTTTAATGATGGATCTAATTGTTAAGAAATTTAATTATGAATTCAAATAGATAAACAAGGCATACTTGTTGACTATCTAGCAATTTCATGTCAAGTTTATCTTGGTTTTAATAATGATTGTTTTATGAGAACTATTTCCTTAATGCAGTCATGTATCTTTTTAGTTTGAATTATTTTTACTTGAATTTGGATGTATGTGCACCAGAAATCTAATGACTATTCATCAGATAACTGAATGCATATACTTGCTTGAACTAGTAATAAGTCTTGGAACTATTTCCTTGGCTTATTGACATCATTTTTATTCCAAATTCAAAGTGGTCCAATTCCCCTTTTTACATTGCTCTTGGTTGAGAGGGGGACTAATCCTTCTTTTAATCGAGATATATTTAGGATTTACTTTCTGTTACTTGGAGTATATTTTCATTTTGTGTTAATTATTACATGCTATGAGTCCTCTTACACAGGGGAAAATTTTAGAGTGGCTTGGATGGGCCATTAATTTAGTTTAAGGATCACTTTCTTACACAATCTCTGCAAGAAGACTGGTCTGATGTCTCTTCTCTATTGGAAAGTAATAGATGCACTGTAATCCAACATAGATAGAGAGAGGGTAACTGGACCAATTGAACCAGTCAAAAACACCATTCCAAATGGAAAAGGAGATAATTTAAGTTACCGACTAGGTCGTCTCCCTTATAATGTTGACATGGTCATTTTGGGCCATCAACATTTTTGGTGCTAGAAGGAGGGCCTGATGACTCATTGTATTTTGGAGTTTTTGTATTTTAAAGTTTTATTTAATCATAATGGATCCTCCCAAACTTCCAATTTGGAGTTTCATCTCTGTGTTGAAAATAGCAACATGAAATGATAAAAATAACATTCAGAATAGTCCAATCTTGGTTTGTCCTTGAATTAGAATTGAGAATTAAAATTCGAATTTAGTCTCATCATCTGCTTGGAAAATAATTAATTAATTCATCTTGAGTTAATTAGTTGGAGAAACTCAAGCTAGAAGTATTTGTGAAGTCATGCAATAGTTATCCCTTAAATTAAGGAAGTTACCCCTTAATTAAGGAGATAAGGATGAGTTGTATTTGAGTTGTAATTAGTTAGCTCAATTAACTAAGTTAAATCCAATTCAATTAGTTCCAAATAGTTTGAGGAACTAATTGTGAGTTCAATCAGTTAATGCATGCATGCATCAAACTAGTGTACTCTAGATAACTAAAGATTCTCTCATAAATAACTCATGCATGTCTATTCAAAGCAAGACCAAGTTGAGATTAAAGACAGGGACATTGTACTATCAGTTGGAGGAATTTTCCTATAAAGGAAACTCATCCATGCAGAAGGAAAAAGGTTCCTTGAGGATTGCATAGTTTTACAGGGTGTGAGATTAGTGTGAGTGATCAGTGTTACACTTGGTAACAATAGGATCACCCATGAGAAACAACGCAAGGAAATAGGAGGCTTGGAGGGTAGAGGAGAAGGTTTGTGAGAAGCCTTGTTTGCCTGTGAGCATCCAGGAGGATTGTACTGAGAGCTGGATAGCTGTGGGAGCTAAGGCTTTATGTAATATTGATGTATTTCCACCTTGTATGATAATACAGATAGCAGGGTTTTTAGCTGATGCTTTCCCCTAGGTATTTTCTGTGTTTCATGCGTATTGATTCTTCTTCTCTATTATATGTGTTCCACTTGATCTTGCTCAAATATATTAAGCTTCCGCAAGTTTGATTGTAGAAGTAGATTAAGTATTTTGCTTTAGTTATATTGCATGATTAGGTTAATCTACAGTTAGATTTTCTACATAGATCTCAGAGGTAGATTTGTAGAGAATTTGTGGGAAATTCTACATGGTATCAGAGCAAAGGTGATCAAAGTTGTGAACAATATACAAAGAAGGAAATTAACATTTTGAAGTTCTTGGTTGCAGGTACAAATCGTATTCATATCATACTTTAGGTTGGTAAATGATGTTCTATGGCTTGAGACTCAAGTATGCCTTGGATGGCAACTTGAATTACATAGCATGGAAGGATCACATGGAAGCGGTATTAGAAGAAAATGGTTTGAAGGATTTCATTAATCAAGAAATCCCCAAGGCAGCAATAGTTAATTCCCAAGAATTGGAGGAATGGAAGAAGTGTGTGGCGAAGGTGAGGAGGATTCTTCTAGAGGGAGTTTGATACCATATTGTCTTGAGTCTCCATTGGAAGGAGACTCCATTCTCAATGTGGAAGACATTGAAGGACCTATATCAGAATAGTAACGACTAGAGGAAATTGGTGCTCAAGGATAAGTTTTGAAGAATCAAGATGGAGAACGGTGATACTATTTCCACATATCTGAACAAGCTCACCACCTATAGAGATGATCTTGGAAGTGTGCGAATAACTACTGCCGATGATGATATGGTGAGCCTCACTCTCCTTGGCCTTCCAAAGAGCTGGTATAGCTACCAGGACTCTGTGAATAGAAGGGAGAAACTGTTGGATTGGGAACGACTGTGGTCGGATCTCATGCAGGAGGAGATCATGAGGAGCACACAATATGGTTCATCATCCAAGGAGGATGAAGAAAATTTGGCCTTAGCGAGTAAGGCAAGGAAAGGGAAGGAGAAGGATTCTCATTCCAAATCAAATTCTTCTCATGGAGGGAAGAAGGGTGACAAATCTAAAGTGATATGCTTTAATTGTCATGAGATGGGTCATTATGCGACTAATTTCCCATCGAAGAAGTCCAAGAAGGGATCTTCAAAAGGATCTGAAGGTGAGGCACTGGCCTCTCAGTTCAAAATGGACTTCATCCTTATCACATGCATGGTGTCTTCGATGATGGGTTGTGGTTGGTTTCTTGATAGTGGAGCCTCATTCCACATGACTCGCGATAAAAGTTTATTCAGTACCTTGGAGGAGAAAGACCTCAAGATACTCATAAAGATGGGTGACGATGAAAAATATAGTGTTTCAGGAGTGGGTATGGTTGGTTTTCAGAAATAACATGGAGCTCTTATCACCTTGATAGATGTGAAGTATGTGCCTGGACTGAAGAAGAACATGGTATCGATCGTGATGTTGGAGGACAAAGGCTATGATGTTGTCTTCAATAAGGGAAAGGTTTTCCTTAGACACATCACCACGGGACAGGTGAAACAGATCGGTTCACGGGTACAGAACCTGTATGATCTTGAGGTTCAGGATGCATGCAAAGCCTTAAGGAGCAAGGCCAATGTTAGAGACTTAGTGGTTGAGAGGGAGAGTAAGTTAGTGCTCAATATGCAGCCCCAGAAGAAGTCTTAGACAATTGTGGAGGAGCCACAATTGGAGATGCTGAGAGGAGACCAAGTGGGGGCATCCACTCATGTAGAGACCTCTAATAGGGGGAAATATTGAGCCAAGTGGGCAGAGGGATCACATGCAGCCATACTTCTAGGTGTGAGGTGAGGTGATGTGAGGTGATAGTCTCAAGAAGGCTGAAATTGGGCAGGGTTCATTGAGAGGTTTTATCTCATGGATCATACCTTGCTACAGGAGCCTAAAGTACATAGTAGCGGGAGGAATCAGTGGGATTGATGCAGTTAGAGATCAAAGTGACAGAGGCTAGAGCAGTCAGATATTGAAGAGCATAGAGAAGGATTGACAACAGTGTAGAAAGGCAGAGTCAGCCGAAGCACAGATTTTTCAGTCGACAAAGGCAATAGTAGTCAAATACTTGATGACAAAGGCATCATTCTGATTTGGGTTGGATGTTTTTTTGTTTCTAGAGTTGCTGAAGCAGCAACACTAGAGGGAAGTGCTGCATGTAGAACATTCCAAAGGTTCAAGATTGGGATCGGGCTGAATTCCTTTCTTGTTGAGAGGAAGCGTTGAAAATAGCAACAAGAAATGCTAAAAAATAGAAATGCTAAAAATAACATTCAAAATATTCCAATTTTCATTTGTCCTTGAATTATAATTGAGAATTAAAATTCAAATTTAGTCTCACCATCTGCTTGGAAATTAATTAATTAATTCATCTTGAGTTAATTAGTTGGAGAAATTCAAGCTATGTCTTTGTGAAGTCATGCAACAACTATCCCTTAAATTAAGGAAGTTATCCCTCAATTATGGAGATAAGGATGAGTTGTATTTGAGTTGTAATTAGTTAGCTCAGTTAACTGAGTTAAGTCTAGCTAAATTAGTTCCAAATAGTTTGAGGAACTAATTGTGAGTTCAGTCAGTTAATGCATGCATGCATCAAACTAGTGTACTCTAGATAATTGAAGATTCTCTCATAAATAACTCATGTGTGTCTATTCAAAGAAAGAATGAGTTGAGATTAAAGATAGGGACATTGTACTATTAGTTGGAGGAATTTTCCTATAAAGAAAACTCATCCATGTAGAAAGAACAAGGTTCCTCGAAGATTGCACATTTTTACAGGGTGTGAGATTAGTGTGAGTGATCAGTGTTACACCTGGTAACAATAGGATCACCTAGGAGAAACAATGCAAGGAAATAGGAGGCTTGGAGGGTAGACTAGAAGGTTTGTGAGAAGCATCCAGGAGCATTGTACTGAGCATCCAGGAGGATTGTACTAAGAGTTGGATAGCTGTGGGAGCTAAGGCTTTGTGTAATCTTGATGTGTTTCCACCTTGTATGATAATATAGTTAGCGGGGTTTTTAGCTAAGGTTTTCCCCTGAGGTTTTTCTATGTTTCATGTCTATTGATTCTTCTTCTCTGTTATATGTGTTCCACTTTATCTTGCTCAAATATATTAAGCTTCCGAAAGTTTGATTGTAGAAGTAGATTAAGTATTTTGCTTTAGTTATATTGCATAATCAAGTTAATCTACAGTCAGATTTTCTACATAGATCTTAGAGGTAGATTTATAGAGAATTTGCAGGAAATTCTACACTCTGGACGTGCATCTGCTAATACTCCACTAGAAATAGTAAGACACTTGTCAAAGGTAAAATTTAATAGTAAGAATAATGCTTCTACATTTGATCATGTCTTATAGTTTATTCAGTTTTTTTCAAATTCTACTTTTCATGATATTGATGAATGTATTTTATGCAAAAAATTTACTCTTACATTCTCGGGAAAAGACAAAAGATGGTGTTAATCTCTTCAGTTGCCTCTATTCATAGTTGGGATCAATCTATCACAAAGTTCCTTTATGAATTTTACGGTTATGATTATGAACATGTATGTGATGGATTTGAATATTTACGAAGGTTTGAAAATGAATCTTTCATAGATTTTACTGTTAGATTTCGATTAAATTGTTTAAGATTCAAAGTTGAAGATAAACCTTCAGAATGGTTTAAATATGTTGGTTCTCTTCCTTACATTCCTAATCCATATGATGTTGGCATTATGATACAGGTGTTGTCCTTGATGGCAACTCACTCAGAGGTATGATACAGGTGGCAACTCAATCAGATGACAAATCACAGTACAGCAGGTCAAGGGAGAGGTATACACAGGTTAACCTTGATGAAAATGCATATACACGCGGATGAGCAAAACAGAAGATGCATATATGTACACATGCAGGTTCACAGAAGGAAAGGCGCGTACATGTCGGAAAACTAAGTTTTGGTCCATGGTATTTTGGTATTAGTCCATGGTATTTGGTCAGAAGTGTTGACCCCAGGTATTGGGTCCAAGGTATTGGTTCTACATGGTTTTGGACCATGGTATTGAGAGAATCCTAAACCTATATAAGGAGAAGATCATTAGGCCAAGGAGGGCAAGGGTGCAAGGATTGAATATCTGATGAAGTGTGAGATCTAGTATGTTGGTTATGGGTTTGAGATGCTTAGTTTGATATGAATTAAGGATGCACCTATGCAGTTGATGACGGATGATGGATCGGGATCATAAGGCTTGGAATGTATTATCATTATGTGATAGACTAGATCTGAATTATTGACGCATGTTTTATTTTATGAATGTTATGATCTGGGTATGACTGATGTCTGGAATAGTTGCAAAGTTATGAGTAAATATTTACAGATTTGTATGCCAGTTTGCTTTGGTAAAAGCGCGTATGTACACCAGTTTGGTTCATCATAGTAGCGTATACATTATGAGATATGATATTTGAAGTTGTAGTTGGATTTGGTTATTTTTGCAGAATTCTGTTGTCTGTTCTGTGTTCTGGTGACTGTGTTGTTGACAAGTTTTCAGTGTTTCAGTATTGGGTGATTCAGAGATTGATGATGCAAGTGTATTTGATGGGTGTATTGCAGTGATGATTAATTTTGTGCTTCAATCTTGTTGATGGGTCCAGTATGAAAATTGGATGAAACGTGGCCTTCAGATTATGGTGTTGTGCTTCAGGAGTATCCAGTATGAAAATTTATGAAACGTGGTCCCTGGAGGAGGCAAGAAGATCATAGAGTTTTGTAGGCCGGTGCCTACGTACTGGTAAACATATCATTTAGTACAAGAGCTACGGGGTTGTAGCTCCCTTCCATGAGCAACTGGAAAATGAGTGAAGGTTGGAGCCTTCAGTAGGCCGGCACCTATGTACTAGTAAATGGATCGGCTAGTACAAGAGCTAAGGGGGTTGTATCTCCCTTCCAGTAGAAACTAGAAAATGAGAGAAGGTTGTAGCCTTCTATAGGTAGAAGCCTGCGTATTGGTATAAGGCTGCTCTAGTACAGAAATATTGTAAAAAGAAGTTTCTAATTAAAATAGGATAGAGACGAATTGCAGCAGGTGGTTTTCACCCACATTGGGTTTCCACCTTACATCTTGGTGTTCATGTGTGTTGCTTATGTGTGATGATCTGTTCTGCTTTACTCCTCCTATTTACTATTCATATGGTTAATAATTTTCTGATGCACTCATTAAGGATAAACTAACTGAATCATAAGTTTACTGGATACACGCTAGTTGCATTACACACAGTTGCGTATACACGCAGTTTGCCTTAACTGAAGTCGCATATATGAATCTGAATATGGAAATGAAAAAATGTTTGATTTGCTAATACTGATTCACCCCTCCCCCCCTCAGTATTATTATCAACAATTGGTATCAGAGCAGGTCCTTTGGTAGAAGCTTGATCGCTTGAAGGAGATCCGTAGAACAATGGGAAAGAAAGCACGTCAAAAGAAGAAGACAGCTCAAAGGAACAATGAGAGCCTGCCGTTGAGTGGAAGCAAGTATTTAGATCCTGAATTAGCTCATATTGAAGATGGACAAGCAAATGAAGCATCAGATAAAATCATAGATCAACAAGATCTACCTAGCAAAAGGGAGAGTGCCCTTAAAGAAGAAATTATCAGCTTAAAAGCTCAGCTGGAATGTGCCTTCAGAGTTCATCAAATGTTGCAGGAGCTGAATGAAGAACAAGAAAAAGAGATTCTCAAACTAAGGCAACAAGTGGAAGAAGGAAGAAAGTCTGAAGAAATTTTGAAGAAGCAATGCCTAAAAAAGGAAGAACAACATTAGGTTGAGATAAGTATCTTGAAAGGTAAATTAGAAGAAAAGGATAAACTATTACGATTTCAAGATAGTAGTAAGATTTTGGATGATATTCTTGGTAGTCAAAGGTCACCTGCTATCAAAACTGGTCTTGCTTTTTATGAATCTGTTGAAGGTGAATCTAGCTCACAAGGTGAGACAAGGAACTCTAATGAGAAATCTAAAATGATCAACATGGAGATGAGAGGGCAACAACCAAGGAAAGAAATTTCTCAAAGAAAATCTTTTGCTCCTAATTGTGGAAGTGATAGACGATTATTTCCTCCGATGAATAATGTTGAATGTTATGTATGTCATAATCTTGGACATGTTGCATCCAGATGCATAAGTAGAATGGTTCAAGACCATCACTCAGAAAGATCATCACGTTTCAATTACTTTAAGGGATATTGTTTTTCTTGCAATATGTTTGGCCACAAAGCTATTGATTACTACATAAAGAATATGAAACATGTAAGATGTTATGCATGTAACAAGCTTGGACACATAGCAAAGGAATGTAGGAGAAGATTTTGGGCACCATATCAAAAGGAGAAAACTTCATCACAGTTAAAGATATGGAAGAAAAAGGAAGTACAACCAGAAAGATGTGGCATAGCAGAGTACACAGATATGATAGACTCAGAGGAAGTTGAAAGTGTGGAACATCAGTTCTCTAAATCTCATACGTAGGTATCATGAAGATAGGTCGCGTATATACGCGAGTTAGATGCTGCATAATCGCGTATATGGAGCTCTGAAGAAAAGCAGCAGAACAGACTCGGGAAATGGTTCGGTCATAGTATATGATGGTTGGCACAGGCTCAGGGGGAGCATATGCTTTGAATAATGCATTGTTGGCATTATGGTTAGAAGTCCTTGGTAATGATGCTTATTCACATATCTTGCTACTGATTGTTGATTGACCAAGAGAATGGATTGTAGGTTAAGATGCTTATAGTGCAAATCATATAGTGTATGATAGATACTGATAACTGTCATGGTCTTGTTTAGGTCCTTGGTCTTTGTGAGTCATATGATGTATCTTGTTACCCCACTATGCACTGGATGGATGATGTAATGGTTCTTGTGTTTGAGTCAAACAATGGTGTATCACCACTTGGTTGGGAGATTGATGTATGTATGAGTCTTTAGGAAGGTAATTGGCAATGTATGTATAGAGTCATGTTATGCTTTTGCAGACCTTGCATGTGCTCAGGGGGAGCATGGACGGATTGGTACATCTTAGCATGTACAAACGGGGAGCTCAATCAGAAACTTCAACATGTACTCAGGGAGAGCATGGACAGCATAATGTATATCAAAGAAGTGAATATCTTGGTCTGCCCTTTGCCCTCGATGTCAAAGGGGGAGAGTGACTTGGTGTGGTGGTTGCCATCAAGTCCAAAGGGGGAGATTGTTGGCATTATGATACAGGTGTTTTCCTTGATGGTAACTCACTCAGAGGTATGATAGAAGTGGCAACTCAATCAGATGACAGATCATAGTACAATAGGTCAAGAGAGAGGTATATGCAGGTTAACCTTGATGAAAATCCATATACACGCCGATGAGCAGAATAGAATATGCGTATATGTACACACGCAGGTTCATAGAAGGAAAGGCGCGTACCTGTCGGAAAACTAAGTTTTGGTCCATGGTATTTGGTCCATGGTATTTTGGTATTGGTCCATGGTATTTGATTCGAAGTGTTGACCCTAGGTATTAGGTCCAAGGTATTGGTTCTACATGGTTTTGGACCATGGCATTGAGAGAAGCCTAAACCTATATAAGGAGAAGATCATTAGGCCAAGGAGGGCAAGGGTGTAAGGATTGAATATCTAATGAAGTGTGAGATCTAGTATGCTGGTTATGGGTTTGAGATGCTTAGTTTGATCTGAATCAAGGATGCACCTATGCAGTTGATGATGGATGATGGATCAGGATCATAAGGCTTGGAATGTATTATCATTATGTGATAGACTAGATCTGAATTATTGACGCATGTTTTATTGTATGAATGTTATGATCTAGGTATGACTGATGTCTGGAACAGTTGCAAAGTTACGAGTAAGTATTTGCAGATCTGTTCACGAGTTGGCTTTGGTAAAAGCGCGTATGTACACCAGTTTGGTTCATCATAGTAGCATATACATTATGAGATATAATATTTGAAGTTGCAGTTGGATCTGGTTATTGTTGTAGAGTTCTGTTGTCTATTCTGTGTTCTGGTGACTGTGTTGTTGACAAGGTTTTAGTGTTTCAGTATTGGGTGATTCAGAGATTGATGATGCAGGTGTAGTTGATGGGTGTATTGTAGTGATGATTAATTTTGTGCTTCAATGTTGTTGATGGGTCCAGTATGAAAATTGGATGAAACGTGGCCTTCAGATTATGGTGTTGTGCTTTAGGAGTATCTAGTATGAAAATTTATGAAACATGGTCCCTGGAGGAAGAAAGAAGATCGTAGAGTTTTGTAGGTCGATGCCTATGTACTGGTAAACATATCAGCTAGTACAAGAGCTAGGGGGTTGTAGCTCCCTTCCAGGAGTAGCTGGAAAATGAGTGAAGGTTGGAGCCTTCAGTAGGCCGACACCTACGTACTAGTAAATGGATCGGCTAGTACAAGAGCTAAGGGGGTTTTAGCTCTCTTCCAGTAGAAAATTGAAAACGAGAGAAGGTTGTAGCCTTCTGTAGGTAGAAGCCTGTGTACTGGTATAAGACTGCTCCAGTACAGAAATATTGTAAAAAGAAGTTTCTAATTAAAAGAAGATAGAGACGAATTGCAGCAGGTGGTTTCACCCACATTGGGTTTCCACCTTACATCTTGGTGTTCATGTGTGTTGCTTATGTGTGATGATCTGTTCTACTTTACTACTCCTGTTTACTAGTCATATGGTTAATAATGTTCTGATGTATTCATTAAGGATAAATTAACTGAATCTTAAGTTTACTGGATACATGTTTGTTGCATTACACACAGTTGCTTATACATGCGGTTTGCCTTAACTGAAGTTGCATATATGAATCTGAATATGGAAATGAAAAAGTGTTTGATTTGCCAATACTGATTCCCCCCCCCCCCCCGTCTCAGTATTATTTTCAACAATTGGTATCAGAGCAGGTCCTTTGGTAGAAGCTTGATCGCTTGAAGGAGATCCATAGAACAATGGGTAAGAAAGCGCGTCAAAAGAAGAAGACAACTCAAAGGAACAATGACAGCCTACCATTGAGTGGAAGCAAGTATTCAGATCCTGAATTAGCTTAGATTGAAGATGGACAAGCAAATGAAGCATCAGATAAAATCATAGATCAACAAGATCTACCTATCAAAAGGGAGACTACCCTTAAAGAAGAAATTATTAGCTTAAAAGCTCAACTGGAATGTGCCTTTAGAGTTCATCAAATGTTGCAGGAGCTGAATGAAGAACAAGAAAAAGAGATTCTCAAACTAAGGCAAGAAGTGGAAGAAGGAAGAAAGTCTAAAGAAATTTTGAAGAAGCAATGTCTAGAAAAGGAAGAACAACATCAGGTTGAGGTAAATATCTTGAAAGGTAAATTAGAAGAAAAGGATAAACTATTACGATTTCAAGACAGTAGTAAGATTTTGGATGATATTCTTGGTAGTCAAAGGTCGCCTGCTATCAAAACTGGTCTTGGTTTTATGAATCTATTGAAGGTGAATCTAGCTCACAAGGTGAGACAAGGAACTCTAATGAGAAATCTAAAATGATCAACAAGGAGATGAGAGGACAACAGCCGAGGAAAGAAATTTCTCAAAGAAAATCTTTTTCTCCTAATTGTGGAAGTGATAGATGATTATTTCCTCCGATGAATAATGTTGAATGTTATGTATGTCATAATCTTGGACATGTTGCAACCAGATGCAGAAGTAGAATGGTTCAAGACCATCACTCAGAAAGATCATCACGTTTCAGATACTTTAAGGGATATTGTTTTTCTTGCATTATGTCTGGCCACAAATCTGTTGATTACTACAGAAGGAATATGAAACATGTAAGATGTTATGCATGTAACAAGCTTGGACACATAGCAAAGGAATGTAGGAGAAGATTTTGGGCACCATACCAAAAGGAGAAAACTTCATCACAGTTAAAGATATGGAAGAAAAAGGAAGTACAACCAGAAAGATGTGGCATAGCAGAGTACACAGACATGACAGACTCAGAGGAAGCTAAAAGTGTGGAACGACAGTTCTCTAAATATCATACGCAGGTATCATGCAGATAAGTCACGTATATACGCGAGTTAGCCGCTACATAATCATGTATATGGAGCTCTGAAGAAAAGCAGCAGAAGAGACTCAGGAAATGGTTTGGTCATAGTATATGATGGTTGCCACAAGCTCAAGGGGAGCATATGCTTTGAATAATGCATTGCTAGCATTATGGTTATGTTGATGCCTCGAAAATCGCTGCACCAACATTGGGGAAACCACCCGGTCCGGACCTTAGTGCAGCTCCTTTTCCGTTTGGGATAGTGGCTCCGACTGGGGATAATGGGACCAGTTTCCCAGAAATAGATAAGTGGGATGAGTGAATACTTTGTAGATAGCACTAGTGATAGGTGGACGACTACAACTATTGACAAAAATATAAGTGAATAAAACTATCCCGGGAGTCTATTTGAGCTCTAAAGCGTAGCTTTTGATGCTCTATATCCCAAAAATGCAAACATATAGATGGCTGCATCCTTAAGACATAGATATTAAATTATTTAAGATTGTTGAGCTTAAATAGTTAAGCGCAGCGATTAAAGCGATATTACTACACTTTACACATTTATATCATTAACATATACATGATTGAAAATAAAGGCATATCATATAAATATCCAATAATGGAATGAACAAGATTAGCCATTATAGCGCATGCATACAATTAACAATAGCAAGATAATAACATAACGATTCACATAAAAAGAATGACTTCAGACAAAGATAAAAGTACCATTTGAGCTGTAGGCCGATCTCAAATATCAATTGCTATGTGTGGCTTTTCCCTCAACGCATAAACATTCCTCAATCAATGACAGTAGTGCACAATTGAATCAAGAAATTTCACCATTAAAGTAAAAGCGACTGGTCGAGTTTCATAAAAGAACAAAGGCTGAAGCACAATAGTGCAAACTTCAGTTTGTTAAGTCTTATTACAAAATTTTATGACCCTTTCTAAAAACATGAAAGGGTCTATAAATACTATGCTAATCTAAATATCTACAAAACAGAATTGCTAACTATGCTGATATCAATAACTTCTAGTTGCTATTTCTGCTGGCGATCTGAGGAGCTGGAAGATGACTCATTCTGTCGGCTGTTTATCTTTGAACCTTAGTTGATTGATGGCAAGCATTGGCTCAATCTCAGGAGGTTTGTTGATCCGTGAACTGAGCTGGGCGACAAAGGTGGCATCTTGGATGTCGGGGATCATGCATTGAACGGCATCGGTTAAGCATTTGAGGGAGGCTCTTTGCTCATGAGGCTTGATAAGGAAATGCCAATATGTTTCTATGCTTAAATTGTTAACCCCGGCGATTAACCTTCCTCTGTTTTCTAACTCTGGGTAACATGTTTGTTCCAATGTATTTGCTGTAGTTACCTTTCCGGGTGTACAGTGGGAAACAATGTTTGCTAAGTAGAGTGTATCATTAACTAGATCAATCAAATTGTTAGAAGTCAATGTGCACCTCGAAGCTGCCCTTTCTGCCTTCAATACCTGTGTATGCCACTCTGTGAATAATATGTTCTTATGAACCTCAAGTATTCTTGGCAAATTGGAGTCTTTTCCTGACTTTGAATCTTGCCATTCAAGGTGTGCTGTGATAGCTTCATCGGTTTGATTCAATTCATATCTTGCCTTTTCTACCTGTTCATTCACAGTTGTAGTTAACTCGCATAGTGGTTCTTCTTGAGAGAGGTATTGAGCCAATAGTTTAACTTGCGCTATAAGCGCATTGTTGATTAACATTGCCTCTTTTCTAAATTCCATTATCTGTGAGTTTCCTTTAATATTATCCAGCTGCGCTGTAATCTGGGCGATATGCTCATCTTTGGTCTTCAATAGTTGCTCATTCGCCGCTTTTAGTTGCTCTAAAGCCTCCGTCAATTCGTTTTGTCTCTGGATGGCTGCCTAGTTAATTCTTTGTTTCTCCTCCTCCCATTGCTTAGCCAATTGGCTATTTATTTGCTGTTGCTCTGCCAACTGTTCGCTTGCTCGCGCTGTCCTCTGTTGTTGTTCTGCTAATTGTTCCTCGGCTTGTATCGCCCTCTGTTTAACATCCGCTAATTCAACTTGCAATGTGGAGATCTCCTGGTTTTTAGTCTTTAATAGAAGACTTACCTCGGATGCCTTGTCGATAGTCGTAGCTGAATAAGCTCCAGCGTACTATGACAATTTGGTTAGGTCATCGGAGGGGTCCATTTTCTCCTTCCATAGTACATTGCCCATGACTGTTTGTTCTGGAAAGATGGAAGGTTGATCAAGCCTTTGTCTCTTTCTTGATCGTTTTATCACGGCTCTGTGCTTTGGGCTGTAGAAGACATTCAATGGAGGAATGTCTTCCACTTGGAGAGTGATTTGGTCGATGGGACCTTTTGGAATTATTTCCACATTCTTAGTTTTAGGTGGGTCGCTGGTTCCGCTCAAAGCCTGAGATGAGGTATCATCATGTATACTGCTGCTTTTAGGAGTATCAGTATTCTGTGAGTCTTTTCCCCCACTGATAATGGTACTGAAATGCTGCCATTCCTTTTGCAGCTCAGGGTCTGTGACGACACCCTTGTTAGTATCGGTGGTGGTTTGTTTAGACTGGGATTCCTTTAGCAGTTGTTCCTGTTTCTCCTTCTCTCGCTGCTCTGCCTGCTCCTTCTGCTGGTTTTCTTCCTGCTCTTTCCTTTGTCTATCTTCCTCTTCTTTCCTTGAGCGCTCCTCCTGCTCTTTCTTTAAGCGCTCTTCCTTTTCTTTCCTTAAGCGCTCTGCCTTTAGGCGCTCTTCCTTTGAACGCGCTAGTTGTTCTCTCTTCAGCTTCTCCTCTTGGTTTTTCTTCTGTTGCTCTTCCTGCTCATTATTTTTGGTTTTCACTGTAGCAGGGGGTTCTTTCTTTTGTTGCTGGCCAGGCTCGCTTGATGATGCTGCTTGGGTTGGCATTAATAAGTCTAGGGGCAGAGTTTGCAACCTCTGCTCCCTGAGCTTATTAAACTCAGATAACCCTTTGTCATTATATCTCGTCCTGGCAAGCTCCTTAGCATGACCTATTGATTCAGCTGAGACAAAAATATCATCGAACATATCTTCTTTATGCTCAAATGTTGATAATTTGGCATGTTCAAGAGCGGCATATGCAGTTCGGTTTGGATCATATGCTCTATTTGGAATTGTAGCAAGATTTAGAGCTTGAATCTTCGTGGCCTCTTTTTCTGCATGTTTTAAATCATTCAGGGTAAAGACTCCACATATGAAAGGAAAAGTAGGCCAGCCCCTTTTCTTCTCCTTTTTAAGAGTCTGGGTGGTGCTTTCCGCTGTAATTTGGTAAGCAATCTCCCTCGCTAACAGTTTATCAGGGACATATAAGGGGAGGACATGGGGTCTGGCTTGGCTGCCAAAGACTCTAACATAAGTAAAATACTCTTCCCCAAACCAACTACCCACCGCTGGCAGGTCAAAAGAGGCTAGGTAAGAGATCTTAGGAATAGGCTTATCAAAAATTGCATAATAAACAAGAACCATGAAACCATTACAAATTTGGTACAAGTGATTCTTATGGGATGACTTCCACATCTTGCGGTGGTAAATATGAATAGGCGAGGGGTCCTGTGCAGTCCACCTCCAACCAAGAATAGGGAATTCAGAATTAAAACAAAGGGTATCTAAGATATATGCACTGTAGTAGAACGGGGGAATTTTCCTCTCGGTGACTCTGGTTTTATTCCTAAATTCACTAACAGCTAGTGCAAGCTTATCCGAAAGGATAGTAGCCTAATCCATAATCCAACTGTTGACTACCACCTCCATGAGGGGAACCATTTCAATGGTAAAAATGGCAGAGTCGTGCAAACCCCATAATCTACACATCATTATACCGGCATAGCAATAAGGAGAACACAAAGAGTCAACTGAGTACTTACCGAAGGATTCATGCTTGTGCTTATTTGGATTCTTCCTCCAATCTTTGATAGGTTCGGACTCAATCTCATTCTCACTTGCGAATTTCTCCAAAAACGCGCTATTGTATACTTTCTCTGGCTTAGGTAAATGATACATTTGCCTCAGATCTTCTGGCTTAAATGACCCAAAAATCCTTCCATCCTTTGCGACGAAAGTTCTGTCTGTGATGGGGATTTCTTCAATTGCCCATTTGATAACATCAGTATATGGGAGCATTTACTCCCTTGCCGCTATCCTATGGAGGAAGGAATCAGCCAAGTCTTTGAGAGTGCACTCTAATTTTTTCAATGAATCTGCGGTAGCTTCTTCTGCCACCTGCGTCGGTTTCTCGGCCTCTAACAAATCATAAGTTCCTTGCCAAGTTGTTCTGGAAAGGCCCGCACATTTTGTGTCGGATATCAGACCCTTCTTGCTGTTTACTACTACTTGTGGCGCAGCTGGTGGATTGATAACACCTGCAACTTTCTTTGGCTTTTTACCCATTATGCCCGAATTGCTTTGAAAAACTGTATTCTGCATAGAGAGACGATTTTGGTGTAACACAGAGATAACAGTGAAACTCACAGTTGATAGTAAAATAGAAAGAAGAATGTTGATATACTTTGCTTTTATTAAGACGGCGCGGGGACGATCTATAGGCAGATCTGAGGGTATGGATTCATTAAGGGACCGTATAGGACCTGCCACCTTTAAATGTTCATTATTCCAATATTTGGTCGAAAGATCTCTCAAATCATGCAATGGGTGTACTGGCGGCCGAACGAGAATGATTATGTCTTAACTATCATTAAATCGGGCTTTCCAATCACTTTAACGGCTTTTTGTTGAGAACCGTGCCTTATCGTATCGCATCGGACTGGGGCGCATGGCTAGATTTAACAATGTTTTGAATATTTCCGATCGCCAATTGCGATATCGCATCGGCGAAAGGCATATATGCATTAAGGGTTAAACAGGGGGAGCCACCGATGGCCGATTGCAATATCGCATCGGCGAAAGGCATGTGCGCAATGCTTGCAGTATAAAGGGAATTGCCAATTGCGATATCGCCGATAGATTTATCGCATCGGGGTTTTAATAAGGGGTGCGTTAGTGGTGCACAAGGGAATTTGCCGATTGCGATATCGCCGATAGCTTTATCGCATCGGGGGAAGCCTTTTGGTCGTTTGGTGCATCCTTTATGTTATTGCGATATGCGATCTTGCGATCGCTTTATCACAATAAACACATATTTCCTTTATTTCCATTTTTTAAAGAGATATTGCTTTTAAGGGTGATTTTATAAAGCGCTCCATTGATTTGTCGGATTTTTACAAAGTAAGAGTTTTGACATCAATTTTATTTTAAGAGGGACCTATTTCATATTTTAATGCTTTTGTAAATAAAAATAATATGAAATGGGGGGTTGTTTGCAAAGCACAACAATTGGCGATTCACTGGAAGAACTAGTTATCTCTGGAAAAGTCAAAAATACTTCAAAACTTTTTCGAAATAGAGTTTCAATCACAAGGAAAGTTCTGATATAACTAAGTATCTATGTATTCCGAATATTACAGAAATAATTTTGATAACTTCCTCCTTTTGCTAATTTAAGATTGATACATTTAAAGTTTCAAATAAGCCTTGATTGGTTTATTAATAGTAAAAATAGAAAAGTCTCTCCAAATCATCTTTTATAGTAAACTCGCCTGTCATAGGTAGAGCCTCTGCTGCCAGCAAATGTTTATAGTCTCGACAGGGATACCTTTTAACCATGTAATTGTCCATTGTCCCATCCAATCAAGAGTGTGATTATCAGAATGAATTTAAAACATATTTTCATATTTTTTTTTTTTTTTTTTTTGTTTTTTTTTTATAAGATAAAAAGCCATTTTTGCCTGGTTTTGGTGGTAGCTATTGACCAATGCCATCACTGGTAGTATCTAACTGAACAAGTATCTCGTGATAGATCCTTGGTCTTGAGTTTTCAAGCATTCCTGTTTGGTAGGCAGTATTGGTAATGTCAGCTAAGCTATTTCCTTATGAACGTGGTAAGCAGGCTTGTGATAAGACCTCTTATCTTTAATATCTTTATATTTTAGAATTACACTCTGAAAAATCATCATCTCTAATGAATGGGGTGGACAATCACTTCTTTGAGAATTGATGGATGACAGGTTGAGAGTTGAAGATGCTGATATCGAATTGACTTCTATTTCTAATATCAATGACCTTTTGGGACCAATTTGAAAACAGAAATGACCCTCATTACTTTTATGCTCTTAGGAGGAATTGATCAAACTTAATCTGTGATTTCAGGATACAATGATACCTAATTTCCCAAAAAGTATTCCTTTTTGGTTAAAAATTCTATTGTTTGAAAGTAAGTACTCATGATACTTCTGTGAGACAACTACTTAAATGTAGTGAAAGGTCAATAGAATATGCCTTTAAACTTTATTTTTTAAAAAACTTATAAACTAAGAAATCCTATAAAAGTAAAGGGAGAAGGGGTTTCCTCCTCAATTGAAGAATTTTTTAAGGACTAGGCCATTTACGGGGAGAGACTCCCTCACACCTGTTAAATCTTGCAATAGAAAGGTTGAATGGCCTATTTTGTCGCAAATTTGAAATGGTCCAAGCCACAACTTTTGGAACTTGGTGTGTTTACCTTTGTCCTCATGGGCTTTATCCCATTTCATAACTAAATCACCAACTTGGAATTGTTTTGACCCTGATGAGGCTGAATCAAAAGCTGCTTTGATGATTTGCTGATGCTTGGCATGGGTATCCTTGGCCTTGTCTCTTTCTTCTTCTAGTTTTAGGATTTGATCATATCTGAGCTGAATAGAAGAGGAAGGAGCTTGTTCGATAAACTGCACTAGGGCTAAAGAGGGTAGAACAAGATTTGTAGGCAATATCACTTCCTTTCCATATACAAGATTGAACGGAGAGGTTCCTATGGAAGCCTTCTGAGTTATCCTATTAGCCCATAATGCGAAGACTAATGATTTGTGCCAATTCTTATGATTTTGTTCGATTGTTCGTTTGATAATTTTGATCAGATTCTTGTTAGTGGACTCTGCCAAACCATTACCTTGAGGATAGTAATTAGCAGAATACTT
>APFE031220900.1:0-34801 GCA_000404065.3 Pinus taeda | reverse complement strand
TTCCAGCTTGTTGAATGTATGGTTATGGGAAAGGGCATTTAACTACATGGGAGAAATAAGGAGAAACTGAAAACCGGGGTGGGAAAACAGAAATTTTAACAAAGACAAGCCAAGACAAGAGGAAACAAGATGTGGCACCAGCCAGGGACAAACCTCAATGTGGGGAAACCCTTGATCAATTATTCTTATAGTCTTCAACAGTTCAGCAAACAGAGAGATAGTACAATTTACAAATCTCATAATTTATGACACGAGCAAAAAGCCCTAACCAGAAAAGTCAACTCTGGTAAAATAGGGTAGAATTCTTCCTCTAATCAGATCGGTCAAACCTAGTCAACTTCGACCTCCAACAACAAGTCTAATCAACCCAAAATAGTCTGAAAAAGTCAAGGCAGAAAGTGGTCAACGAAAGTCAACCTACGACCAGCCCTAGGGTAGTCAATGTTGGTCAAAGGAGAGGTCAGATTGCCTCGATTTTAGTTCCCAGATTTGCAACCTGCTAGGAAAGAGATACCTCATCTAAACTGTAGACAAAACAAGTCAACGCTTGAGGTCAACATAGTTGAACAACCTCCCTGAAGCTCGGTCAACACAGTCAACAAAATTTGTCCTTCTTCCTTTGCACGTGTGAGAGAAATTTGCCCAGTTATGCATACCCAATTACAAGAGGAGAGAGAGAGATGTGAGATGAGATGATTGTGAAAATTACTTGAGGTATCCTCCTTTTATATGCAACGTTGAGGATGAGTTGGGGGATTGAATGCTTGTTTTGCTTGCTCGCCAACCTTGATAATTTGTCCATAATATAAATAAATTTCATATATTTATTTGTACATGTTGGAATCAGATGATATTTAGATCAATCCTACACCTCTCAGAGAGAGGAATCCCAGAAAAACACTTGCTATCATAAATAAGATGACCCATGTGGAGTTTGGCACTAGTCGCCAATTTTAACAATATCTCACAATTTGGAATTCCACTTGAATGATGGTGGGATACCACTCAGCACATGCTTTAACCATTTTGCAATCAACTTCTTTTACTTAATGATTTGAGAATTCTAACATGGATAAAGGGGTGCTTTCGATAACTAAATGATCTTGGTTGTAAGCTTGTTCTCTCACCTTACCAAGTGAGGTTAGTCTTCAACCCTAATCTAGTGGGACTTCCTCTAAGGCATTAGGGTTATAAGAGCAGAAGTATTTGGGAAAATTAGATTATATTGTGTCCCTAATCATTCCACTTTCTATTAGCAACCCATTTTCCACACATGAGTGAGTCTACATGACCTTTTATACTATTGACACTTTTGCATGGATTTAACCCTTTATTTTTTGTATATTTATCTATTGACACTAGTTTACTATTGTAGACACAGCATAGATTATCTAGTGCTACAAGCTACCCACCTTATGCCTACACAAATTAACCACGCCTCACCCTTTCATGCTAGCGCAAACAGTGCACTTCTAGAATTTGTTATTCCCTAGGAGATCTTATCAAGAGATTAGCTTTATGACTTGGATTAGGGTGAATTATAGTAGAATTTTCCTAACTTCTATTTCCCCCAAGTGTCTAGATGCATTCTCCCAGGGATGCCTACATGACTATATATATCTATCATTCCAAAGGGCTAAGCTAGTTCTAGTTGTGGAGTTTTGCTAGAGTGGTCGAGATAGTGAGATCTATAGTGAAGTCATTATTATAGAGTTCTATTGTCTTGTGAGGCAAAAGGAGGATAGGCTGCAAGGTTGGGGAAGTGACTACTCATGATAGAAGGTATAATTGTACATTTTTCTTATATATAGGCATTTGATTTCCCTCATATGTACTTGTTATTATGATTATTGTATTCATGTTTTTATTTTGTATGGGCTAATATGCCCTCTCCAGAAGGAAAATTTATCTTGTTTGGTGGTGTATGTGTGCAAGATCTAGGATCAAGGTTCCTTGGAGCAGGATCCTCGTGTAGGGGTGAAGATCTATTAGTTTTCATTAGGCACAACACACTAAATTAGTCATGGAGTGTTGGCTTATTGGGCCCTGACCTAGGTTCGGAAGAGTTATTTAGCCAAACAAATCCCGCAGCTACTGGCCCTTTCGACAACAGCCCGTGGAGCGCAGACTGAGGTCTTACCCGAGGTAGCAAGGGAGGGTGCTGGAACTAGGTTTCCGCAACCTTGGGATGTCTTGATGTGGTCTAGAGGAGTCGTACACCATTCTGTTGCTTCGCGCCACTTTGCTTCGTGCAGATCTGAACCCAAGAAAGTCCTTAATACTGATTATTAATGAGTTGTTATCCATTAGGTCTACTCTTTACAGTCTTTAAGCAAACATTTAATAGAGATAACCAGTGCCCGCAACCAGAAAAGGTACAAATTTGCATAAAATTAGCACATAAGCATAAGCGTACAGATCAAACAGATATATCAACCATAAGTTAACCATATCCACAACATTTCAAATTCAACACAGTATTACAGAACCAACTTATCTTTATTTAACTTTCTCGCTAATATATCCAGATCTGCCCTGCGCACTCAATTGCAGGGGTCCACGTACACAGCTATGGACTCTACCAGGCCTTTGCGCACACAGTTGCAGAGCCTCTATCTACCCACCAACACCCTTGACTCGAACTTACAGATGCATATTATACTGACTTCACAGACCCATAGCACTAAGATTCATTCAAACCTAAAAACTACTTTCTACCCTTAGAGCCTCGCTCAATTTATGCCTTCTCATGGTTTGCGAACCATGGGTAGGCTGACTTACCACCCATTACTCTATATTATTTCTTCGGCGAAAAACCCTTTGACTCGACCTATTACATGTCGCACTCCGCATATTCTAGAGTTTTACAATATTTTCATCCCAACTTGTAGGCTTTAAGCCCCAAAACTATTACACGGGACCTCCACTACCCAACGGTCCCCGAACACAATCATTGTGACTCGTCCCGAGTCACTCGTCGGTGCGGCGATATGCGCTTCCTAGGATATGTGGTTCACCTTCTTGCGAGTCATGTATTGCTCCCTCTTTATCTCCTGCAATGCTTCTTCTGGCTCCTGCTTCATTGTCTTTACAACTTCACACAATTGATAATGCTCATTCTACTCTGCTGGGTTAACACAGAATACCCCCTCATAGAATATCAGCTCTAGCTGGGGTGCTGCATATGGGACCTTCTCATACCAACGCGGCCAATTTCCAATTTCATATCTTCTCTTCGCACTGTCTGTTGCAGCTTGTGTGGCAATTTTGTAAGACCCTTACTGTTGTCCACAAGATCCCAATATTCAAGGTACATTAGAGACGACTTGTTAACTGTAATTCCACCATTTGTCTCCGTATGTACAATCTTTCCCTTATCTTTGATGTTTCGCCAACCAGCCCATGGGTGAGGCCGTAGCATCCGAACCAGTTCTACTTCGTGTTTATAAATTTCAGGCACATCCCCTACCATCGATGTTGAACTCTGCGCGATGCCCGCAGCTGTCCACACTGTATTCTTCAGAAATCTTGACATCTCCATTGGCCATATCAAAACCTATGAGCTTACTCCTTGAGCGTAGATAATGAAGATTTCCATAGTGACGGGAATGCACAACAGCTTACAGTTCTCAAAAGCACAGCTCGTTCGGTGGATGCTCCCTGTGTTTTATAAGTGTTTCAAATTTCAAATTCGTTGGCTCTCACTTTTTTTGATGCCCTCATGTTAAGCCTGCGGTAGATCATTCAAGATTTGGCTCGTACCCTATCTCTTAATTGCCCGCTTCCCGCTCCGTTTCGCCATAACTCAGACATCTTGTCATGAATAGTGACAGCAACAGTCACCTCTCTGCTTGTCAATGTAGCAACACAACTCTTTCCGCGCAACCGCGACCCTTGTAACATACCAAATCTACGCGCACCCTTGTAGTCACGCAGCTTCCCCCAAGATTGCTTTATCGTCCCGTGCTCTCTTTCAATTGGCTGGAGTGGTGAGACCGTCCTTTAGTTGGTTAGTCAGGCGGCCGGCCCACCCATGTGGAGCTTCAGACGACTACCATTTACTCTTCCTAGGAAGGGGTCTCCATTCAGCTTGGCAAGCTAGACCGCGCCTCCATCTGTAAATTCTTTGACTACATAGGGTCCCAACCAATGCATTCGGAGCTTGCCAAGGAATTTCTCGAACTTGCTGTGATATAGTAACACTATATCCTTCTCCTTCAAAGTGTGCACCTTGATATGGCGATCATGCCATGCTTTCTCTCATTGTTCCTGTACTCGGTGATGGAATCCAAACAAAAACTATTGCTCCTCAAGTTCCTCCAGTTGTGTGAGCCGTTCCTCCAAAGCCCCACGGTCTGCCATGCCTGTTATTACTGCGATTCACAAACTAGGTACAATGTATTCCATGGGCATGATAGCCTCCTTGCCATAGACTAACTAGAAAGGTGTCTGGCCCATTAACTTCTTGCATGCGGTTTGGTATGCCCATAGCAAAATAGTGATGTGCAAGTCCCAATCATTTTGCTGCACATTACAGACCTTTGTCAATGCAGTATCAAAAATTTTGTTGAATGCTTCGACGGTCCCATTCTCTTGCGGATGGTATGGCATACTCTGTTGATGATATATCTGGAATTCCTCAGTGAGTGTGCTGATCGTTTCATTCAGTGTGTTCCCCGGTCGCTCATTAGAATTTTGGGACATCCAAACCTTGTCAACACATTCTCAAACAAAAATTTTGTAGCTGTAGCAGCTGTGTAATGCTTAACCGGCTATGCCTCTGCCCACTGAGTCTAGTATTCTGTCACGGTGATGATATAGCATGCACCCATCTTCCCTCGAGGTGTGATAGGTCCTACAAAGTCAATTGCCCACTTCTAGAATGATTGCAACGTCATCTGTGGCTTGAGCGGCATTTCATCCCTCCACGATGGTTTCCCAGTCCGTTGACATAAGTCATAGGCCCGACGGTATGCTTTCGAATCTTGATGTAGAGCTGGCCAGCATAGTCTTGTGCGAAGAATCTTCTGTGTTGTGGCACGACCCGTATAATGTCCTCTAGCAACCCCCCATGTGCTTTGGCCAGGACTTGTCCTCGCTCGAATTTAGGTACATATCTGCTTAATATTTCATTGTTGCCCATTTTGTAGAGGTGCCCTGCAATAATAGTAAAGTCTGTTGCGCGTATCATCAATTATTTCTTTTGTTGAACACAATATCCCTGTGGTGCAATTCCTGTGGTTAAGAAATGGATTATATCCTCAAAATGGCCATCTGCAATGCGCTCTGCATACAGCTGTGCATTCGGTAGTCCTTCCTCTAAATTTGTGGGCTCTTCACTGGTCTCAATTCGAGACAGGTGATCTAGGTCTGTGTTTAGACGTCCTAGCTTTATGGTGACTTCGAAGTCATATTCTTAAAATAATAGCAGCCACCGGCAAACGCGCCCCCCCAGCACAGGCTTATTCACTAGGTATTTTAGCACAGAGTGATCAGTATACATCTTAAAGTGTCCTTCAAGTAGATAGTGGCAGTATTTCTGGAGCACGTATACCATCGCCAACCGCTCTCGCTTAGTGGTGGAGTAATTCTTCTCAGCTTTTTACATTCGTCGACTTGTGAACACAATTGGGAGATCAATTCCCTCCGCTCCTTCTTGAGTGAGTATCGCACCTAATGCGACACACGACGCTTTGACATGCACATGAAATTCAATGTCACAGTTTGGAAAGACCAATATAGGGGTTGATGGCATCTTTTCCTTAAGCGTTTCCAGACTTTTGATGCATTCCTCATTCCAAAAATAAGTAGCATCCTTCTTCAGCAATTGTTCCATTGGTGTCATGATCTGTGCTTAGCTCTTTATGAACTTCCTATAGTAACTAGTGTGTCCCATTGTGGTGTGTAGTTGTTTGACACTTCACGGCGCTTGTAGGTTAAGTATGACAACAATCTTCGCCAGATCCACCGTCACACATTGCTTACAAACCACATGGCAAAGCAGGTTCCTGAAGGGAACGAGGAAAGTACACTTCTTTAGATTTAGCGCAATCTGGTGCTATCAACAAGTATCCAGCATTAACCTTAAGCTCATGATATGCTTCTTAACTAGCCCGAATACGGTCCAATCATCAAGATATACCTCTAAGAACTTGTGTATAAATTCCTTGAAGGCATCTACCGCAATGCGGGAGAATATCTCCGACACATTTTTTAGTCCAAGGGCATCATCGTATACTGAAAACAACATGATTCAGTGGCGAAGGTTGTTTTACTCCTATCCTCTAGCGCGATCTTGATCTGGTGGTACCTTGAGAAACTATCCGTGAAGGAGTAGGCTTCCTATCCACCCACATTTTCTAGTACCTTGTCTGTAAAGGGTGTCGGAAATGGATCGTTAACACATGTGTCATTGAGCTTCCTGAGATCCATGCAGATGTGAATTTCTCCCTTCTGTTTCTTCTACTGCACCACCCAGTCAGACTCCTCTACTAGTTAAATTATTCATGCTGCAAGCATCTTGTCCAACTCCTCACGGACTCTCGCTTTGTATTTTGGATTCAACCGGTAAGGCTGTTGCTTAATTGGCTTCGCACCCGGCTTCAAAGTTATCTTCATCATTCCCAGGTCACCGAGGATCCCTTTTCACTCAGTGATTTTGTTGGGAATAAATCTTGATATTCTCAAAGCAACTAGATGACCTTTTCCACTGTGGCATCGTCCCAATAGTCCCCAAGCGTTCCATACTTCGGCTCTTCCTCCATTCCGATATTTACTTGTTTCATTTTCAATGGCATAGTGATGTATCGATCTTCGATTGTTGGTACACGCACCTCACGACTCACCTCATTTTCTAAAATATTGATGTTTCTAGGGTCGTCGTCATCATCTTCTACCTGTACATTGTAACATCCCACAGCTTGGCTCAGCTGTTGCGACCAGTCTGGCTGCAGGGTTTCTTCTGGTTCCAGTGGTGTTTTGAAAATAGTAGTCTTCACAAGCTACAATGCGTCGTCCACAGTATCCATACATTGATCTTCAAAGAGGAATGTTGAAAAAAACCCTTCGTGCAAGATATCCCACTCGCCTATGCCATGTTAGAGCTCTGTTTTAGTATACCAGTTCTTTGGAATGCCATCTAGGGTATGATAAAATAAGTGTACCCACTCCATTTGAGGCTCTTCTCCATATGCTTTGATCCATCTGGTAAGGTGCATGCGTGGGTCATCACGTCCATTGTATTTCTCAGTTATTCATAGTTCTAGCTTCCCAAACCTTATCTGCATCATGCTCCTGCAGCTGCGCCAATCTTCGAACGTTCCTTCATGTGTACCCCACCATTGCGTAGGAGTCATGTACAATGCCCATCTTAACGCATCAAACCATTGGTGCTCAGCCCATAATACATCAGCAGCTCATGATCCTGAGCTCTAATGCAATACAGTGATTTAGTCATCATATTGCATGTAACACGGTTACTCCGTTCAACCGGTTATGCCACCGCTCATCTTCTTCATCTGAATCTTCAGTGCAGGACTCTGCATGACCCCGCGATATTCTCCTTTCCTCCGTTGGCTTAACCCACTCTTGCTTTTGTGCAGAAATTTTGTAGATACAATCTAATTCATCGTCACTTTCTTCATTGTGCGCAGGTTCAGTGTAGTACGATCCTTCAACTGGATCTAGCGGAATGACTACGCGGAGCGACTTCTTCTCAAATACCATTTTCCGCTTCTTTAAATTAATAACCCCATTCATATCGGTGACCCAATCTATTCCTAACAATGCATGGTAAGGGCTACTTTCATCCACAATTTCAATAACTTCAAAGTCTGTTTAGGTGCTCGTACCTTCGATATCTACCGTATTTTCTTGTAGTCTTCCCATGGGCAGGATCTCTTGTTGGTTCACCATCCGCAATTGAATAGGATACCATTATAGTGTGGGCTTGCCCATGCATTCCCAAGTTTGTTTAGGTAGTACATTTGCATCTGAGCCTAGCTCCAGAATGACCTAATCCATCTCATAATCGCCAATTTGCGTTGTTAATCACATTTCCCGCTGAGTCCGTGATGCATGTCTTCCCAATTTTTAGACCACGTGAGGTTCACTCGACCCTGCGCACATATTTATCAATTCTTGTAAGCCCTTAACTGCTCTATTGTCATGAAGCAATTTCATGCATGTCTCTAAAAAGGTAGTCAGCGTCAAGGGATCCCTTTTTGGCTCAGGTTGATCCCTACTACCTAGGGTAGAGATGTCTGCGAAGCTCTCCCTAGCTTCCAGACATTTGAGAACCCCTACATATTCCTTGGTTCGTTTCCCCTTATCCTCCCCTGTGATCGTGCCATTTCTGAGCACCATGTTTACATTGGGGTCTTCCTCACGCATTTCGAACCTCATCATCTGGACGTTCTGTGTCGCCGTAGGTTTTTCTACCCTTTTCTCACGAATTTGTGCTACCAGTGTGGGGCAATCTATCAGTTTGTGATCGAATTGCTCGCAGTACGGACACGATACTCTAGTCGAGTTGGTACAGTCCCGTGCGTAGTGTCCTCGTTCTCCACAGTTGTAACAGATTAGTTGCCCGTGACCTCTTCCTGGCCCCATTCCCCCTCGTCCTCATCCACATCCCTAGAACCAACTACGCCCTATCACCGTAGCTGGATCCTGACCTCGCGCTTTAGTATGCATTCTATAGGCAGGTGACTGGTCCATCAATAATTAATAACTACGATATTCTCGTTCTTCATGGTCCACCGATCTGCAAAAGTTGCAAAATAGCTGCTGGGGGGTCTGGTTAAATTTTGGCAGTAGATGACAGTTGTCTGTGTTGTGCTTTCCTCCCACCTGAAAAATTGTGCACCAGAGCGAGGGTGTCGCGCTTGGCCGTGCTTGCGCCTCTGGTCGCAACGGTGTTGGTCCCCCCATTGCCACATAGATTACAAAGACTAGATAGTGATCTTTATCATGACCCTAGCTTCTACACTTTATACACCATTCCTCTTCCCAGACTTCTGAGCGGTGTGTCTGTTCTTGTTTTAACTTTTTCATTTCTAAACACATGTTTTGTATTTGTGCGTGGATTTGCTGAACTCCCAACCCCGAATACTCTATCAGAGTCTCGTGCAACCTCATCAGTGTCTCTAATGCTTCAGCTTGGGTTGAGATCTTTTACTGTGATAGATTCATCCTCAAATGTGGCGTTAATGACACTACAAACCACGTGTAGGGATGCACATCCGACATCATCATGTTTGCTTCGCGGATTGTACTTTTCAATCTCTAATCTAGATCCCATGGAGTTTTACTAGGCATCATTGCGATCTCTTTGAACCCTATGATCGACTGCATTTTTGACTTCGACCGGCTAAATTCTTTTTTCAATTTGGCCTGGATCTCCATTGTTCCTGCATTTGGGTGATCGCTTGATTACTTTATATACCATTTCAGTGCTCAGTCCTGCAACACGCTAACTAAGGTAGCCTTTTTGATGTTATCATCCATAACTCCATGTGCTTCCCATACCGCCGTCACCACGAACCAAAATTGTTTTGGATCTTTGCTTCTTGCTCCTTTGAATACAGGTAACTAGATCATGCTCATCATTTTTAACGTTTGGTTTATGCGTCGGTGTACTAAGAACTCGTACCGCTCCTAATTCCATCAATCCTCAGACTCTTTCTCCATAGGGTTCCAGTGTCCCGACATCAGACATCCCTTAGGCAGATCCCGGTCCCGACAATGGACCATTTGTTGGCTTATTGGGCTATGACTGAGGTTCAGAAGAGTTATTTAGCCAAACAAATCCCATAGCTATCGGCCCTTTCGGGAAGAGCCAGTGGAGTGTGGGTTGAGGTCTCACCCACGGTAGTAAGGGAGGGTGTTGGAACCAGGTTTCTGCACCCTTGGGATGTCTTGATGTGGTCTAGAGGAGTCGCGCACCGTTTTGTGGCTTCGTACCACTCTGCTCTGTGCAGATCCGAACCGAGGAAAGTCCTTAATACTGATTATTAATGAGTTGTTATCGATTAGAACTACTCTTTACAGTCTTTAAGCGAACATTTAATAGAGATAACCAATGTGCATAACTAGGAAAGGTACAAATTTGCATAAACTCAACACATAAGCATAAGCATACAAATCAAATAGATATATCAACCATAAGTTAACTAGATCCACAATATTTCAGATTCAACACAGTATTATAGAACCGACTTATCTTTATTTAACCTTCTCGCCAATACATCTAGATCCACCCTGCGAACTCAGTTGTAGGGGTCCATGCAAATAGTTGCAGCCTCTACCAGGCCTCTGCGCACACAGCTGCAGAGCCTCTATCTACCCATCAACACCCTTGGCTAGAAATTACAGACGCAGATTATACTGACTCCACAAACCCATAACACTGAGATTCATTCAAACCCAAAAACTACTTTCTACCCTTAGAGCCTCACTCTATTTATACCTTCCCATGGTCCGTAAACCATGGGCAGGCCGACTTACCTCCAATTATTCTATATTATTTCTTCGGCGGACAACCTTTTGACTCGACCTATTACATTTCGTGCTCCGCATATTCTGGAGTTTTACAATATTTTCATCCTAACTTATAGGCTTTAAGCCCCAAACTATTATGCGGGACCTCTGCTACCCAACATGAAGGGTTCAAGTTCCTCCTTTCTACATATATTCTTGAGAAGTAGTGAAAGCATGAATGTTTGAGGTAGGTATGAGAGGATCACTTACTTGCTTGTTTTCCACTTGCAATAGCTCCTTGTGGTTATGCATTCATATCCATAACACTTTCCATTTATCACCTTCCTAAGATATCACATCCATTCTTTAGGTTAATTTTCCTTGGTTCATTGAGACATGGCCGTGATACATCCACATCATTGAGAAGGGCTAGACAAGTTTTTCCTAGAGGGTGATGCAACTATAAGAAGGATAAAAATCATAAGATGACCTCAACAAAAGAAACAAAGTTATAATGAAAAAGATGGTTGGGACATAACTAGTGTGTGGGAAAAATCCTACCATGAGTTCCAACCCCCTCATTATCCATCACTTGGTTCCTAAGATTTAGATTTCCCATCTCATTATAAGGGACCCTTGCATGTCCCAACCTCGATAAGTTAGAAACTAACTCATTATTAAGTGGTAAATAAATGATATATCATAAAATGCAAGCCTAGACACCTAAGCTATGATCCATATAAAATAATTATAAAAAAATAACTAAAAGATGCACCAAAATAGTGGAAAAAGTGGGCATGAAGAAAGGGGTAACTCATGCCTCCATGATTTCTCCCTCCATTACATCTATATACCTAGGACACGTTCGTCACACCAATTGGTTCTATGGCCATGACACTTACCGATGAATTTTTTCTCCTCTCTTGTGATTTATTGTCACTAACAACTATGAATTAAAGGATTGACCTTGGAAATGTCACCTCCCTTTAGGGGATTGAAGGCCCTATTACATACCTACTCCACATGATGCCTAGGTTGTACTACACTTCCAAAGAACATGCTGAGCTTACAAATGCAACATTTATCTTCCGCAGTAGACCATTTGGCACTTTGATGATGTTGAATATTGATTGGAACCCTAGAGAGCCATCGAATTCCAAAATATTGGGCACACTTTTCTTAGTTTTTTATACTCTTAATGATTTACCCAAGGGACCCACCATGCCACCAATATGGACTTGGCATTATTTGATGAGTAGGTGTTGATCTAGATTCTAGATGATGGATTATCATCCTTGAAATTTTTAGGAAGAGCTTGTACTACCTCATAGAGCTCAAATGTTGGAGAGAGATTGGTGAGATATTTTTTCATTTATGGCAATAGCATGATGGAAACAAAGTGTTTAGTGATGGAGAGTGATAGTAACAGGCACAATTGTCAAAGAAATACCTCAAGGAGTAGGTTCCATGCACACAAGAAGGGCAAAAGATCATAATCAATGTAGTATATTTGGAGCTAGTTTTGGAGCATGAAACCATTTGAGATGGATAGGGAAACAACTTAGATAGATAGGGATCTGAAAGAGATTTCCAGTGGTAGGTAGAAGTTCGAAAATGGCCTCCTGGATTAAAATATAGAGCCAATCAAATTTGGTGACCTGAAGGCCTTCATAATAGAGTTAAAGATGGAGGAGCCTTTGCTGCATAACCAAAGTTGGATTAAATTCCAAACTCAGCACCAAGAATGACACAACCTCTAAGTGAGAGCTCTAGGGAAACGTGGCAGCAACAGGTTGCACCATAGGAAGAGCCTACCTGGTGGATACACCCCGATGGAATGTTTCCTAAGTGACGAGGAGAAAAGAGCCAGGACACCAAAGCTACACATTGTCCAATGGGGACCGAGTTGGTGGAGCCCACCCAACAGTAATATCCTCACGGGTGCACCTAAAAGGTTTGTTTGGAGGTGCATACAGTCAAGTGTTAGGAGGGAAGGGATGGGCCATGTGCTGGCTTTCCAAGGGTACCAGAGACAACCCCTTAGACAATTTTTTGTGGTCATGGAAGTGGTTTCTGACACAGTTGATTATGCAGATCAATGATGGAGAGATAGTTTGAGCACACTCCTCACAAATCCATAATCCACTCAAGAGTGGTGTCAAATACAAAGGACTTGAACCTGATGGTTTTTGGAAAATTGAAATAACAAAGGAAATAGTCACAAAACAAGGCCTCGAAGGATTTTTTCTCTGTTCTCCAAGAAGATAGGTGGAAGCTCGTGATTGGTCTAGATAGTGGAGAATAGTGACATTAGCATGGAAACATGGAAAGTATATTAATCATTTTTAGGCACCCAAGGGTTCCATTTTTGGGTGACCCGTGTCACCAATGAAGAGGCACCAAGTGTCACTAGTGACATCAGCATGACCTCATCTTGATAGAATGAATCCAAAAGGTTTAAAATAGTGTGCAATAGGGTTTTTCAGGCGGTGGGTATTGGGACACTTTGACATACAACTCATACTAGAATCCAATCAAAAGGGTATTGAGAGGACGGACAAGACAACTCATCTCGTAGGCATTTCCTCTACGAGTTTGTTGAATGGATTTTATGGCAACATCGGGTAGAAGGGACCATTCCATGCAGACAGAGTGATATCTAATAGAGAGAGCATCAGGCAGTCCCCATGGGACACATAAATCTGGAGGTATGACCTTGACTAGTGAACTATGATGCACATAAGTGAATGAATTGGGATGTTCAAGGCTACATGCTAAGAGCTTTTAATAGGGCCTATGCCATAGGTTAGAGCTAGGGACATGGAATATAATAAAGGGAGTTGGGTTTGGGAGCTTTGGGACCCAACCCTTCGGTAATTTTTTTATAGAAATTAACCCAAGAAGTAGAGAATGGTGTTGCAAAGGCTCTGGGAGTGGATAAGCACTAACTCCTTTGGTTTGTCTAATGTATAAACATGACGAAGGCTCCAACAGAAGAATGTGGGGCCATCCTAGATCCCAGAATCATGTAACTTTAAGAATTCAATTAATAACAAAGTCAGGAGCTTGCAACCTAGTGCTGATGGGTGGACGCCTCACTTAGAAATAGGACTAACAACACAAAGCCATTGACAAAGAAAATTGGCTCTTGCAAGTCTCAAAAGCACATAGTGCCCAAATCATTAGGTTGTGTTCATGGACACCTGATATTATGGTGGAAAAATGGGTAAAGGGTTGAGAGAAAAGGGGCTAAAAGGAATAACAACAGATTTGCTAGTTTAAATATAGTTTTTGGCAGCTAAGCCAAAATTAAACAATAGATAAAGATAGTGAAGCATTACTAAAACCTGTAAACTTTTTTATATTAGCTATAATATGCAAATAAACTTAGTTTAACTAGTAGAAAAGGTTGGTTAAGGTCTAAGAAATTTGTGAACATATGTAGAGGACTAAAATAAACATGTCAATGGAAAATATAAGGAAGCATGCAAGAACCAAATAAAATAGAAAAAAGGAAAAAATACCAAGAAAAAAGTCTATATAAGCAGGTCTAACCAAGAAAAGTACACAAGTTTTTACGAAAAGGCTTCTTGTGTAGTGAGGTTTTGCATGGTGTTTTCAATGATAAAAATATTGCTGAAGGTGTTGGTGTTTGAGGGATTTCTTTATTTTTGAAAGAAGAGAAGGAAATCATTGATCCTCGTGTGAAATGGTTGAAAGATGGAACAATGAGTGTCAAAGTAAGTTGTAGCTTGTTGATCAGGGGTTGGTGCTCCTTCCAGTAGTCATTGGAAAATAGTTAGGGTTCTAGTTCCATTTAGTTGTAAGTTCCTACTGGTTGTAGCCAAAACATTGTATTTGCAAGTTGTTTCTTGCCCTATGAATAAAATGGAGAAGTAGTTTCTGAAGATATTTGACTCTTGAATGCTCCATTGATTGATGAAGTAGATTTTTATCATATTATTTTCTTAAAGTTATCTTTACTATCTTATTATTCTCACACAAAGTAAAAAGAAATTTTGAATTGGTAACATTGCTACAATACCGATTCACAACCCCCCCCGTCCGCCACAAGTATTATCATCGTTTCCAACAAAGATTACAACACATTGTCTTGAAGACACCTATGGAGATGGAGGAAGGAACCTAGAGTTGAATTTTGGACACAGATATTTTTTGAGGATTATTCCTGAATTGATGGTTGATCATGATGATTTGAGATGGATCTAACCCATATTTTTGACTTTTGGAGACTTATTTTCCCTAGAATGTAATAATGTCATTCTTAGAGAGGGATTACGACTCATAACTATGGGAAATTAGAGGAATATTATATTTTATTGAGTTATTGGGTTGGTTTGTGACCCATTTGATTCATCTTTATTCAAAACTAAACTTTTTATAGGGATTTTAGTTGGATTAATGGATGTGATAGGCCTCATATAAATGGAGGATCACTCCAATCATTTTTTCTCATCATTGCCTTTGGATTTTGACCTCATTTAGAGAGATTGAATTAGCCATTTTGCTCCTCAATACTTCTAGAGATGTGTTATTTTTGGAGTAATTTTTATTTAAGAATAGTTTATCTATTGGAGATGTGTTTTGGGGATTGATATAAGGAAACTTGTTGGAACGATTGTGAGTATAATTTTCATGCTTTTAATGGTTTGCAATGTGATGAATGCTTTCTAGGGTTTTTCCATTATACTTTTCTAAGTGCATATTTTTATTTGAAAATATTGATTGATGATTGCATGTTAGATTTTTCTTTTCTTGAATGCCATATAATATCTCTTAGAGATATTTGTTCTACTTAATTTCTCCCTTGATAAAAGCATAGCTAGTGTTTGTAAGTGAAAGCGAAGTCCCCCCCCCCCCCCCCCCTTTACTCTACGATAGATTTGATATCTCCTAAATTTATCCCTAAAAACTCCATCACCCAAGCAGGGAAAGGTACCGAAAGTCCTTGTGGTAGTAAAATCTCATAAATTCTTTATCATTTCCTTCCTATCTCTTTTTCCAAGCCCTTTAAGACAAGCCACTAAGGCTAGGGAATAGGGCTAAATTTAGCTAGAGCCTTTGTTTGGGTGGCATTACTACATTAGCACCTTCATAGCATCATCTCACCCTAAGTATTCCTCTAAACTCAAAATATAGGCTTTTTCTTGGTGAAATTTTAATCCACCCTAGTTGATGTGTGCCTTAGTGAAACACTAAAATTGATTAATTCTTGGCTTTTATTTGAAGGTTTTCCATCTCATTTTGTTGATTTAATCATTATGAAAATTATTACGTGTGATTCCATGTCTAATCACTCATTTATTGAGCTACACCTTGAAACCCTAGGAGTCAAGTACCTTAATAACGCTTTTTTTATGGTACATCCTTGCTTTAAATTAAGAATTGTGTATTTTATCCATTCAAAAACCTCTTTAAATAGGCTTCAATACATATCACCTTTAGCTAGTTGACTTAAAATATCTTTTATGTGAATACTAGGAAGCCTTCCTTGTGGTTAAATTCCACCAAAAAAGGAGGATAATTGCTAAGGTGAAAGTCGCAGTCCACCACATTATTGCATCCTAGTGTCGATCATACCTTGTGAGGTCTCTCATAAGAGCTACTAGATTTCGAGGAAAAATTTCTAATGTTATTTTCAGGGAGGATTTGATTCAACCTCGTCATAATATGAAGAATTGGATTCATTAAATTTTGGAGAAAATAACTTCTAAATGACAACATATATTCTTTCCTATCAACTCCTAAAATTGACCCTCATATTCCCCCTAGTAGTTCGTCATATAATACAATAGCTCCAAGAAAGAAAACTAATCATAACACAACTACTAATATCTCAACATCTCCATTACCTCAAAAGACTCATGGTATGATTCTCTTGACTAATACATCTACCCTTAACACGATGGCAAAACCATGGCTCATTTTTTCACTCAAAGCACCAAATGTGAGTGGCTTCATAGATGCTCCTCACTAATTTCATAACAAATATGCAGTGTGACTACCTATATTCAATTGAACCAGTGTATCAGAAACTAAAAGATGCATGCATGAGTTCTATTGGGCTATGGGTGCTAGGTTGATCGAAGATAGGATGTGGTTATGATGTTGCTTATCTTGACCTTAGGTGGAAATGCTAGGGATTGGTACCTAGATTTGCCTTAAGATAGTCTTACAATGTAGGACCTTGTTCACCAAGCCTTCAAAAAAATATGGGTCATGATCAAAGAAGGCATACATATCCTAGACAAATTCTAGGAAACCAAGAAACCAGATAAGGAAAATGTTAGGGATTTTACACAATGGTTTGTGAAGTTTCTCATGGAAGTTCCTAACTTGTATAGACCAATTGAACACAATATCCTTGAGAGACACATAGAAAAACTTCTTGGAAATTTATCATATTCTTTGAGAGAGAAGAATCCAAAGCCTTTGGAAGAGGTTAAAATCTTGGATATTAAAGAAGAGCATTATCTAAGATCATCCAAATTTGATTTTATTGCTTACCCAAATGCTATAATTAAACCTAAAGCAAATCCTAGCACCCACGTGAACCTTGAATTGAAAGAAATTTACGAAAAAATTGGCAAAGTTACTACTGAGCTAATGCAAGGATAGTTGACTATCATACACATGCTATCGAGTTTGGAAATAAAAAGGGGATCCCATCAAAATTTTACTCCTAAACCACAATTCAACAAAGATAGGCCTCCTAAAAATAATCTTTTCATTCGAAGTAATGTTTCACAAAAATGTGTACCCAACACTCCTACCCCAACCCATATGGTTGGATCATTAGGAATCTCTTCATTTTAAACATGAAAATAATTTCATGCCCAAGAGGAGTGTGATTGCAATCAAGTTGAAGAGGAAGAATCTCAAGAGAACCTTAACATTGTTAATTCTAATGCTCCTTTTAACATATTTCGTTGGATAATCATACATTTCTTGACAACATGAAGGAAACAATAAGGAATTCACTATTGAATTTTAAGATCCAATCATGGTTGTTTAGGAGGGAGGAAGGCTTACAACATTATAATATTCTATAATAAATAACAACCAAAACCAAACAAGTTCTAGTAGCAATAGTTCACTTAAAAATAGTGATATGCCACCCACACCTCATAAAAACATCCCAAAATCCAATGCACATGGTGCTAACATGTCTTTGTATGTTGACTTAGGAATTTTTCTAAAAAATATGAATGTGCAAGTTCCTCTTTTGAAGTTGGCGAAGATTGAACCCCAAAGACGAAATGTAAGGGAAACATTCAAACTTGAGAAAGAGCTCGATGATCCTCTAGTGATGCTCTAAAACATTTATACTTGTAGAAAATTGGAAGGAACGCACCCTTCTTACTATCCCTAGTGATAAATAATTTAGTGCTACACAATTGTATGCTTGAATCTAGTGTGTATTTCAATGTAAGGTCTTTTAGTGTCGTTAAATAATCGGAGATCAAAATCAGTAGGAAATATAAGAATGTGTGTTTTTTTATGCCAATTGTATCCCACTATATGGATTGATAAAGAATGTGATACTAACAATGGCTACTAATAAATATATCTTGGTTTTTATGGATATTGTAGTCATAGATATACTAGATTCTTGGGGGATGCTCTTAACTAGTAAATAGTGTGCCTCTGGTCATGGGAAGTTATAGTTCGATCTATCTTATACTATTTTACCCATTATCAATGGAAATCAATTCATTCTTTATAGAGAGTCACACATGCCTTAAAATGTGGAAGTCATGGAACCATTTACTACCCCAAACCTATTGGAAAGGCCAACTTTAAGATTCCTTCAACGGAATTAGAGAGCTAGAATCATAAATAAATGTTTTCGAATTCAAGAATACTCATAGAAGCAAGAATGAAAAACTGACATTTGAAAATAAAAAGATATAATCAGTTGAGAGAAAAGTAAATATTTTCAAGTAGGTGATTTGGGATTTATCAACACCAACCCTATTACTTATAGGGTCCATGGAGAAATAGGAATTGGATACTTTTATATTGCTAAAATTCATGGTGAACTAGAGCCTACCCTACGGGGAGGTAGCTACCTTACTCTATTCAATGGAACCTAACACATTTTAAATAAGTAGTTGTATTGGATTTGTGTGTTGTATTCTTCCATGTCCATCCTAATTATCCATTTCTCATGCTATTATGTTGTCTTCTAGAATATATTACATTTAGCTAGACTTTTCTTTTTTAGTAGGGATTTATTATTTGATATAAATGCAACAGTTTATATTAACACCCTGTGCACATGCTAGCAAAAAAGTTGATGTGAGTGTGCATATAACATGTCTATGAGCCCAATCATTGATGTAATTCTCATGAAATGCCCATTTGAGCATATGGATCATGTGATCTCTGGTAAGGACATGTCCCCAAGTTGGAGCCAGATAATACCCACCAAAAGTGGGTAACCCTATACGAGAAAACATCTATCCTATCTTGGACAGCCATCCATCTAATAGCCATACACATTTCTTAGTGATGATGATATTTCCACATTCCTCTGCTATTCACATAGGTCATACAAGTTCCACCATCCAACATTCCTGTTGAATGAGGTGGGCTAGCACTTGCTAGGTACTTTGACCATTTTGCAATCATGTTCCTTTAATTAATGCTTTGGGAATTTTAACATGGATAAAGGGGCGATTTCAATAATTGAATAATCTTGGTTGTAAGCTTGTTATCTCACTTTACCAAGGGGTTATTCTTTAGCCCTAGTCTAGTAGCACCTCCTCTAAGGCCTTATGGTTATAGGAAGGACACTACTTGGAAAACATGGATTGACGTTATGTGTTTGTAACCATTCCATACTTATAATCTTTCACATTCCTATGATATTTCATCCATCCCTGAATATCATTAGTTCATTGGTATTTGGCACTTATACATCCACATCACTAAGTGGGGCTAGAAAGTCTTGCCTTGGAGGTTGATGTAGCTACAATAAAGATAAAATTAAAATATGGCCACAAAAAAAGTGAAATGTATCGTGAGTTGTTGCCTTATTCATAAGGGCTCAATATCATAATATAGAGATTTTCCTAAGTGGATTATTCATTAAGATAATTAGTGGTTTAATTTTGAAAAAGTTGATGTTAAAGGTTATTCAACCCGTAGATTGGATGTATGCTCATATTTCTCTTATAAGGTCATGTGAATGCTTGATTTACCTATGTAAACGCTGAGGAGGCCTGTGAAAAATGGTGACGGATTTTGGTTATTTTCTCATTAGGGCTGATACAATACATATATATCTTGTGTGGAGGAGCTCATGGGGTCATAAAACTCCAACTATAGGAGAGGGTAGATATTTTTTTGATGTTATAGCGAAGGCATAAGAGGAACACTAAGAAAACCACTAAGTGTAATGGGTCACTTGACAGGAAGCAAAACTTGTTACTTAACATCCAAATTTACATTGATGTCACATCATAACAAGGTGAATTTTTTTATTCACTCGATGCTCAATGAGAGCTGCAAGGTAGAGAAGATCTCCATCATAAAGTAGGAAACTTCACATCAAAGTTATGGATCCCTGGGATGTTTTTGTGTTCTATTGGTTGCGTTAAATGGTAGTCGCGAGCTGAAGAATCCCTCCGTTAGAAGGAAGGGAATTTCATGCCATAGTCATAGGTCATTGGAAGGTTTTGTGTCACATCATTGTTGGTCTGAGGCATGAGGACATGGAGACTCCATAGAATTAGCTCTCTGGTCGACCACACAAACTGTTACAATGATAAGAAATTAAATTTCATGAGGGATTAAGACTCCAGCACGACCCGAATCCACATGACAAGGTGACTTTGCTTGGTCCAAAGGCTAAAATGAATCTTGAGTGGCATGTGGTATCCTTTGTGGATGACCCATGGTGTTGTGATGTCACTTTGACATCGACATGATATCACTAGTGACATCGACATGGCAGGGATTCTACTAATTTTGTGTGATCTATGGTAGGGGATAGGTGGTTTCAGATGCACCATAAGTTACACATGGTGTCAAATCTAAGATGACATGGCTAAGGATCATGTCATCGTGGATTACTAACACTGCCATATATACCTATAGTCTCAAACTATGGTGGGGCATGATAGATAGAGGTGCAAGATGAGAAACTCTATTGTCATTCAACATAATTATTTTTGTTGTGCCACGGAAGGTTGGAAATACTCTTAGCACATAACATGAAACTTGCACTGAAAAATATTTAAAAGGGCATTTGTCTTGTGTCCTAACACAGTGGTGTGGTGACATGATAAAGCCTTGTAGATCAACTGGAAATTTTGTGTGGCCATGCCTTCTAATGTGGAAAGGGATTTAAATATGAGACATTTAAATGGGCATGACTTTTAATCTAGGTATTGTATGGAGCTAAAATTTATATTGTTGGAAAGCTCCCAATGAGACAATCGTGATGGTCGTATTAGTTTTGGGTTTCAAGGAAGTTGAAATATGAGGAATTTTGTGGCCCAATTTCCATTGAAAAACCTTGGATATTGGTTCAAATACCTAATAACAACTCCCACTATCAAAGAATGACTTAAGGGAATGGGAGGACGTGTTACATTTTTGTCCAAGTCATTATGGTTATTGTTCATACTAGATAGAAACATTCAATATTGTTACTAGAGAGATATGGTTAGATATAAATGGGAGAGAGATAGATACTTTGATTTTCCGTTGATATCAAAGGATGAGAGAGAGATACCAGCAATAAGGGGAGATTGCAATCAATGCTAAAGGGGGAGATTATTGGTATTGTTATGTGGTCATTTAAATCAACCTTAGTGATGACAATAATTGGATGGGATGATTTTCATTATCGGAATGAATGAATTATAGTTGAGTGTCTTTCCTTCTTAGTTGGAGTTGGAGCCTATCATTGGAGGAATTTATGTTACAATGGATCACCTTAGGTTCTCCTACAAAGTGAATTGTTGGATAGACCTCCAAAATAACTTTCCAATGGTATAAGGTACATTATGAAAAATCCAAAGGGATAAGGAGTGAAGGAAATTTGAAGTTTTGAAAGGTTCCATAGCTACAAGCTTCCACAGAGTGACAAAGGGTTCCATACATACATTCTCCCCATTATCCAACTGATAATTTGATAACACAACATGAAGTTTTTGGTTGGAAGTCCAACCATTTTCACAATCCGATGGTTGACAAATGTCATTCAACAAAGAAATTTCCATCATTTGTTTAAGAATATCATGCCACACCACAAATATTCTGAGGTTTGTGGGAGGTTTAGTTGTGGTGGAGTGGTGAAGTAGGTGGACTTTGGGAGACAAAGATGTCTTGTACTAGACTCTAAAATTCACAATCTCCCACAGAGGTCAAGTAAAAAGGTTCACGAAGGTTAAGGTTTTGGACTTTTCGATAGTTGAAGGACTCTAGGAGATGGTGAATAATCTATCATCAATTTGAAAAATTTATGACGCGTCATGGACGTATGACTTGAAATGGTCATAGAAGGGCACATCAGGAAACAGGATCTAGGAGGACAAAACTCTTTCCAAAATTGCATATAAAGGAAATTCGCGTCTTGGACCAAATTTTTATTAACAAAGTAATTTGTTGCAAAACACAATATCAAAGACCCCATACCATACTAAGATAGGTGGTAGACAACTGACAATGATGTAACAAGAAAGACAGTGTGGCCTAATTGTAAGAGGGCACATGTAAAACAAGTGGCAGTGACATTGTAGAGTAATGATTTGACACCCTCAATAGAGGTGACATGTGGTAGTAATTTTTGACATTTCCAAGTGTCCAAATGGCCTATTTCCATATGAAACACGGAACCAATCAAATATTGGCAAGTGGAAAAGATGACACTACCTAATGATGTAGCATATCCTATATATTCAAACAAATGGGATGGTTTGTGAGTATTTGCACTCTAGACAGAAAGGTGTAGTTCTAGCTCTTGGACGTATAAATTTGAAGTACATGAGGATAAGGGTGTAGAGAATTTTAAAAGTTGGTTAAGCTAAGAACCCTCTACGTTTACGGAATGAACCTTAGAATGAAGTCATATGTTGTTAGGTGTTGAAAGTTTTAGGGTGTGATGATTTGAGCCATGGAGAAGCTAAGCCCCTACACACATAAATAGTTGGTTATGAATCAAGGTCATGTGGAGTAGAGAGCCAAAAACTTAAGGGAATCTCACAAAATAAATTTGGTGGTTTGAGTGCCAAATTCTATTACAAAATATTCAGAAAAAAATGCATGAGCATGACTGGATCTTGTTTTGATACTATCAACATGGAAATATTACAAGGAATAAAAAACACAATAATTTACCATGGTAAGTTAGGTGTAGAGACAATAAACAACGTCAAGATTTATGGTATTGGTTGGTTGTGTAGTTGAAGATTGGATGATGACACAATTCGCCATAATGTTCCATGAGAGGTTAAAGACATAAATGAAGGTTTATTTCAATGGTTGAGAAATTCATCTTTGAGCCTTGTACATGGTATATAAATCTCTCCTTGAGGTATGTAAATAAAAATTAATCACCTCCTCGACCTATGAATCAATTAATGAAGTGAATTCTAGATCCCTATCAAAATAAATGAGGTTCAAATTCAAGACATTTCTAATAGAGTTAAGCAAAAGAGTGCTAAGATGAGTGTGAATTTGTTTGTCTTGTTGCTGTGTTTAGACCAAGATAATGTAATGTTGTGTTTTCCTAAAAATTGTGTTGAGAAGGCTAAGATATATAGAATCCAAGTCTCTATATGGGTCGATATTTTCAAAGACTCATAGGGTGAGTGGGATGAATTAGGAGTGAGGTTGTGTAGTGGAATGATTGGCTATTGCACTACATAATAAAATTGTTGTTGTAGATTTAAAATGTTATGAGCACATCATAGTATGAGGTGAGATGTTGAGTCATTATAGATGTTGAGTATGTTGACCATGTTGTGGAATATCAGGATGAGTAAGAGCCAATGCAAAGAGAGAAAAATGTTTAATGAATAGATAACCTATGGATATGAGTTTGAAAATTAAAGAATATAGTTATGTAGGTTCAACGGGTTGGTTCCTACACATCAGGGAGTTGGTGCTTCCTTCAAGTGGCTGCTCAAGAAATAACTTAGGGGATTGGTTCCTCTTGCAAGAGGTGGCTTTCAAATGAAAGAGTTGGTAGATCTTTTTGGTTGGTGCCATAAAATAAATTAGGGAGTTGGCTCTTCTTGTTGATTAGTGCCAACAAAACAAATCAAGAAGTTGGTACTTCATGTTGGTTGGTGCTAGAAAAACAATAAGAAATTTGTTTCCTCTTGTTGGTTGGTGCTCACAAAATATATTGGGGGTTAGTGCCTCTTATGGGTGGGTGCTCACAAAAAATTAATTTAATTAGTGATAGTGGCTTAAGATTCACATCATAACAAAAAATATTGGTGGTTTTCTCCCTTTATGGGTTTCCACATGAAAATTATTTGTTATATGTGTATGATGTTCTTAGTCTAGCTATGTAATTTATGATATGTTTACATGATATGTTTTTGAATGGTTAAATTCTTATATCTAGTAAATATTGTTGAAATTGGCCTTAATACTGATTCACCCCCCTCTTATTATTAACCTACTTTCCAACAATTTCAATCCCCTAATGGGAGGTGACATATCCAGGGTTAACACTTCAATTAATAGGTGTTTGTGATAGTGATTGAAATGAAGGTAAAATGCCCCATGGCTAGGTGCCATGGTCATGGGACAAGTTGATGGAGGTCCATCATCCCCAGGGTATAAATTTATGGAGGGAAATATCGTGGAAATACCATGGAAGCATGAGTTAGCCCTTTCCATTTACACCCCTTTGATGTGAATTTTACTTATTTTTGATAATTATTTGATAATGATCATAGTTTGGGTGTTTGATGAGTCAAATTCTCACTCATCAAGGTTGGGACATTCAAGGGTTCGCTTATTTTCGCGATGGAGCATAAAGTGTTCAAGAAATGGATGATGTATAATGAAGGGGCTAGAGCCGAGCTTAGTATTATTCCCACACACTAGTTAATATTTCGACCATCTTTTTCATTTTAAATTTATGTTTCTTTCATTGTGGCCATTTTATTATTTTTCCATTCTTTTAGCTACATCAACCCGCATGGGAAATTTTTCTATCTAAACACAAGGATGTGGATATGAGGGTGCCAATCACAATGAACCAATGACAAAAAAATCAATGAATGAATGTGAAATAAGGGAATGGTGAAGAATGGTAAGTGTTGAATAGGTATGGACATTCTATATTAGTCCAAGTTTCCCAACTAGTTTCCCTCTTATAACCTTAAGGCCTCAAAGGAGGTCACACTATATTAGGGCACAAGAGTAACCACCCTGGAAAGGTAATAGAAAAGGGTTATTGTAAATATTAGTTAGTAATCTAGCTCACCCCTTTATCCATGTTAAAATTCCCAAAACATTAATTAAATGTACTTGCTTTCCAAATTGTAGAAAGTATTTTCCGAGTGATAACCTACCTTCCTTAAAGAGGAATTATTGATCATGAAACATGTATGATTGGTGAAAATTATGGAGGAATGTGTCATATCATCATAAAAAATAAGTGTATAGGTTGTTGGCTAGCTGGATGCCGAACGTAGAAGAAAATTGTATCATATGGGTTACCTACTTTTGGTGGGTAACATGGCCCTCTTTAGTGCCAGATAATTTCTAAGAGCGTAAAATGACTCAATGAAAATTAAGGGGCTATCTATTGCATGAGGTCCCCATTAGAATTCACACCATTTGGGATAGGACACCCACCTAAAATTTGGCCTTGTAACCATTCTTGGTTTGTCAATAATGTTATGATACATGGAAAATCATCATAGTAGGTGGGTGTTGGTTTCAGGCTAAACTATTTAATGCACTAAGATGAAAAGTAGGCTAGCTAATAATAAAATATAGAAGAGGCATATGAAGCAATGATCTAGTAAGCAAGAAACTACTAGGAAAGAAATAATTAGCTATATTTGAAGACAAAATTAGGCGTTGCACATAGTAAAACAAATGAAGAATGGTCAGCACTTATATCTAAAAAATTTCGTAATGAAAGTAGTGGAAATGAAATAGTAAAACCATCACAGGTACCATATTATTTATGGAATAGTCCATAATATTAGTAGCATAAATTCCATAAATCACACATATACATTAATTCTTTATGTATAGTCAGAAACAAAGAAATTATGCATATATAAATATAACTCCAACAATGGTGTTTCAAGGCTTCTTGATATTAATAAACGAATATGTATGTACTAGTATCCTAGCTCACCTACAATGATTTCAAAGAAGAATGAAGAAGTCCTTCTTACATAGATATTTTCATTATTTGTATGCCTTATTTGGTAACTGCCTCTTATGATTATTCAAATTCTGAAGGGAAATTACAACCTTCAATTTCCCACCATTTACAAATATACTAAAGAGGAGTATTTATAATTCTTAAAATTAGTGTAAACATTGTTCCTCTTTGATTGGGCTATTAAAGGGAGTTTCTAAATGTCCTAAATATGTGTTACCATATGTTCATGGTATGATGTAATCATCATGACTATGTTCAATATTTGATTGTTGATAATGACATGACCCTTTGACATTCTTTGGAAGATGACCAACTTATCCTTTTGTAGAAAGCTTAAGTATGAATTTAAATATTGTTTGTTGCTTGGAGAGGTGTGAAAGAGGCTACTTCAGTTGTGTTGAGTGGCCCTATCAAAAGAGACATTAAAATATTTTTATTCAATGTGTAATATCTCCCATACTTATTTTATTTCACTTTCCTGGTATGCTTTTTCTTTTGGTTTCCAATCTTGTTCAAGTTTTTCTTCAAAAATAATGCAAGAGACTCATCCAACTAAATTTTTTCTTTATATTTATGTTAGTTGTGATTCTTGCATATATCTTATCTTGATTAATCTAGGGTATATAGTATTTCTAAAAAAATTAACATGTTCCTAACTATATGTGTTCCAAAATTCTTAATCAACATAGTCATGGGTTTCAACATCTTGTTTGAAGCCAACCATTAGAGCATACCTTATTTACCTCTTTGATACATTTGTGATTTTATTCATATTGATAGGTAGTTTCCTCTCTATGAGCATGTGGTACTTTTTTGTGTCTTAAGGTATCATTGACATATCCTTCCTTAGTGAAAAAATTAATGCATCTAGATGTATTATTTACTTAGTAGAATCTGTAAGTTTCCTCAAACACATTTACTAATGAGGATAATAACAAGTAATTTTTTACATCTAAAATCCCTTCCAATACTTATCTTTCTTGAATTGACCCTTCTGTTAGGGTCCTATGTTATAGGAATCTTGGACATGTTAGTATTTCTATTTATATGTGGTCAACTTGTACATATTAGTCATGATGACCTTACTATTATGGTTTAAAGAGGTCTAGGTTTGGTTTAATGTCATATAAATATTGTCTATTTTGAAAAAGTTCAAATGTCTAATGTCATGAGGCTTCACTATTAAAGGGGTAATTATTGGTAGTAATTGGGTCACCATTGAATATTAGTGAAGGGACATGTCATCAAAATTTGGTTATCATAAGTTAGTCACCTAAATATAGAGATTGAGTTTACATCAAAACAATCATCACAAAGGATTGGTGACGAGCCTCATAAATGGGTAATTATATGATCTCATTTTACCTCCTAACCTAGTCAAATCAACCATTCTCTAAGCTTATTGTATGATTTTCTAATTATATTCACGCTTATAGAGTGATTTGAGTTAGTTATGATGCCATGTGGTCTAACATGTGTTTAATGCAGATTATTAATGAATTTTGAGGTCAAAGTCAAGGACCCAGTGGACAAATGGTAGAAATAACTCGATGTAGACAAAGGAGAGGAATTATAGGATGGAATCCCCCTCATTTATTACTCCTCACTTTGAATTCCCCTTCATTCAGCTCGGAGTATAAGCAGCTGAACCATGCACTAGAAGGCAGCCGAGCAAGTGGAGGATGACTGATGATTATCTCAAGTTTTGGGATCCAGGCCTCCCTGATTTTAAGGAAGTTGTTGATAGCTTCATTTGTATAAGTAGAGAGGCCTAGGGCCTCACTAGGGTCTGATTTTGGGTTGTATTTTTGCTTATGTAAACTCTGCTCCAACTTCAAGCTTATTTTTTGGGACATTTTCATGTAATCTTACTATTGTTTTGATAATAAAGATGGAATCCTTTTTGAGTTAGCACTGAGTTACCTCAAAGCGTTGAAGCTCTTGTGTTAGGTCCCAATCCAAATAGCCAAGCTCCTCTTTACTTGTATTTTTATGTTTTATTTCAGTATGTAGGTTAGGTTGTTGTTAGATGTATTTCTTTTATGGTTAAGAATAGGTTGCTTTTGATGATTCAGTAGTTTGCTTCTATTTGCACTTTCTATAGCAGGTTAAGCAGTGATAAAGAAAATATTGAAAAGGCTAGAAACAGTGCCTTTTCCTCTCTTCCTCCCTTTGGGACCATGATTTGAGGCAAAGACCCTCTAACTGCCCCAAAAACACAGATTTTCCTCATTCATAGGACTTCTAGTGTTTGCAGCTTTTTAGTAGGTTAATAGTCTAGTTTTTCTTTACTTTAGATCTTCTTCATCATGCTCACTTCTTGATTTGCAATGGTCTTCTTTCATTCTTTCCTTTCTTGTATCATTTCTCAGTATTTCCTTTCATAGATCATAGTTTAAACTATTTTTATGCAAAACTCTATTTTTTTAGATGCACACATTTCATTGCTTGCTTGATTTTAATGGTTGACTGTCAGTTCCTTTGTAGCAGATTTCTTCTAGCAGTAAGCCAACCTATCATCCATCCCATCATCCATCTGGTCCATGCCCTATAGGTTTCCCAAGTCTCACCTCAATTCTGCCTTAGTTTCCTACATTTTCCATAGAAATTCTTCCTCTCTCCTTGAACAAATCCAATCATCTCTCTCTCTCCTGGTGATTCATGGTATACCATAGGTGCCCTAACACCTCATTCCAACCTTCATCCACCTTTTCCACCAAATCTCAAACCCTGAAAGTAGTGAAAACTGCTCTCTACCTCCTCCTGTACGCCTCTTGTAGTTCCCTGTTTTCCTCTTGTAGATTTCCTATGTCCTCCTGTAGATTTTCCTATAGGCTTTCTTTTGAAGGTCGATTGTGGGAAAAGCCTCCAGAAGGCCTCCCAAGACCTCCTAGGACCCATACAGACCATCCTACATCCTCTCAAGTCCCAAAACCACCCTCTAATGCCACCTATTCGCTGCCACATTCGTACACAATAAATTTCATGCATGTCAAATTCACATAAAAATACATAAAAATCCAAAAATATGTTTTTACTTATTTACTTCTAGAAATAGCATAGTCAGATTTTGTTTACTTCCTTCAGTAGGTAATGGCATTCCTTTCATGGTTTTCATAGTGCTTTTTGTAAAAGTAGAATTAGTTGGTTAATTAAGGTTTACTAGGTTTGTTTTACATTTCAATCTTTCTCCTTTCTGCAATTAGAATAGTATCTATAGAGTAATCTTTCTCTCCTTTCATCACATATAGAACTTCTTCTGGAATCCATAAAAGTTGGCTTGAGCTCCTAGTGATCTTGTACCAGTTGACTAAGTGAGAACCTACAGTAAGAACTAGTACTTGTGCATACAACACCATCGCTTCCAAGTTTGTTACGAACTACCGAGTTGATAAGAGTAAAGTAGGCAGCCCAGGAGTTGCAACATTATTGTTGCAATACTGGTGCTCACCACTTTTTGGTGCCATTACCAGGGAAGATTCAGAGTATTATGTGATTACTTCTTTCTTCTATTTTCTATTGCAACATTCAACTAATAGTTTATTTTAGCAAAAGTAGACTAGTCCTTTATTTTCCTTCAGTTCTGCATTTCCTTGCTTTCTTTTTCAATTATGCAAATTTCATTTCAGCAAGAGTAGACTAGTCATTCCTTCTCCTTCAGTTCTGAATTTCCTTTCTTTCCTTTTCAATTCTGCAAATTTCATTTCAGAAAGAGTAGACTAGTGATTCCTTCTCCTTTAGTTCTTCATTTCCATGCTTCCCTCTTTAATTTTGCAAATTTCATTTCAGCAAGTTCATTTCAATTAGTTACAATTTGTGTTGTTCAATCAATTTCATTTTCTGTAGGTACTATTAGTGTGGGGAAAAGAAACAAAAACCAACCAAAAAATATTTCATTTCATGCCTCATAGGAATAGAGATAACTCAGAAAATTTTTTGCCCAATAACCCCACTGCTTCACACAGGCAACCTTCTCTCTTCTTCAGTGGCTGTGATCAAGAAGAAACCTTAGGCGAACAACAAGACATATTTGAAGAACCTAGAGGGGAATAAGAAGAAGAAAACATTCCTTTGGAGCCAATGGCTGAAAACAGAAATGCTAGGGGGAATGGAGAGAGAATAGAGGGTACCTTTCCCATTCGGGAGACCAATGGGGACACCAAAATGAAGAATATAAGCCCTTCTACCCTATCTCATTTCCATTGTCTGACTACAGAAGATCCTGACACCTTTTTGTTCGAGTTTGTTGTTATCTGTGGAACGTATGACTATGCAAAAGATGAGAAAAAGTTGAAATTGTTCCCTTCTACTCTCAAGGATGTAGCACGACGCTGGTTCATGGGATTACCTGGAAATAACATCACAACTTAGGCTCAGATGCAGCAGGCCTTTAACAATAAGTATCAAGACTATTGTAGTTCAAAAGATACTAAAGAAGAGATTTTCTGAATGACCATAGGAAGTGATGAGTCCCTGGAATACTATGAAGAGAGGTTCCAGCTCAGTTACAAAAGGGTTGGGTGCACACTTGACCCTGAGTCTTTGAAGATGATCCTGCTCAGGGGAATTCGGGAAGATCTTTTAAACACCCTCCATCTATTGGTCGGGGGAGACATCTACCAACTATCCTATGAGGACATAAATACTGTTTTTAGAAACCATTCTAGAGCAGCCATAAAGAAAGTTAGTGGGAGTCAACCCATAGCCAGTACCTCTTCCTCTAACTCATCCATCAAAGGAGAAATTGGAAATATGCTGGAAGAATTCAAGATTGAGATGTTGCAGACTCCTGCCATGCAAATGGATACCTTACATATCAAATTGAAACAAGAGGAAGCAGAGAGGGCTTTGGCCAATTTTTTCCCTAGATGCACCAGGAGGCATCCTAGGAATGAATTCCCACTGAACTCTATAGAGGTTTGTTCAATCTGTGAAGAAAATCATTTTATAGATAAGTGCTCTTCCTTACCTAGTCTTAAAGGTGTAAATCAAGGGGATGAGGGAGTCATTGAAAAACTCTATTACATAAACCAGAGGAGGTTGCATGGACCTAGACCATACTAGTAGGGGATGCAAGGGACATCTCAGGCATACTACAACCCCAACCAAGTCACTTTCATACCTTCTTGGAGCCCTCCTGCTCATCCTTCCTGGTCCACGCCTCCTTCTTGGTCCTTCACATCTCAATATCATGCCCAACCAGCCACCCATTCATTTCAATCCTATGCTCAACCACAACCTTAGTGGAATGCACCTCATCAGGGGTGGAGGCCCCAATACAGCTCTTTTCTCGCTCTTTTTCCTCCACCACCTGCCCAACCACAACTATTACCTCCTACTCCACCAAAGTAACCCCAAATGCTTGCCCACCCAAATCCAAACCCGAACAACAGACAGGCTCAACAAGTGTATAGTGGGGAACCATCATGCCCAACTTATGTTGTGGAGATTCAACAAATTAACTTGTGATCTGGGAAAGTTCTCCCAGATAGCCAACCTCCACCCAGGGAGGTTGAGGAAGATAAAGAGGAAAGTTAACCTAAAGTAGTTCCACCCTTTCCTGAGAGACTATCCGTGATAGTCCAGCTTACCCCAGAAGAAACTCAATTGTTTGGAGAATTGAAACATTTATGTGTGAAGATACCACTTCTCCAAGCCATAAAGGATTTTCCTATCTACAATATGTTGATCAAAGAGAAGTGCTTTAGGCATCCACGAAGGTGCAAGAAAGATGTTCCAACCATCAATGTGATAGGACAACTGTCTGACCTCATGTTAGGGCAGGTAATCTGTCCAAAATATCTGGACCCTGGAAGCCCAGTAGTTGATGTCCACATCAACGTCATCATGATCCCACATGCCTTGATTGATTTGGGAGCTACCATTAATGTGATGACAAAGGACACAATGCTCAAACTTAACCTCCAGGGCTCCTTGAGGAAGACCACTCCAAGGCTCCTTGAGGAAGACCACAACCATGCTACAGCTAGCAGACCACTCCACTATGACCCCTGAGGGGATTGTGGAAGATGTGATGGTCTCCATTGATTCTTGGAAGTACCCTGCTGATTTCTTAGTTCTCCAGCCAAAGGAAAAGATCATTGGGGATCCTCTCATTTTGGGAAGACCCTGGTTGGCTACTGTCGATGCCTACATCAGTTGTCGAGCTGGGAACATGACCATAAAGAAAAGGAACATGCCCAACCAGTTAATCTTATATCCTCCTACTCAACCCTTGCTAGAACATGATCTACCTCTCTAGTTGGAGGATGAATATGAGGATTAAGTTTATTCTGCACTGCTTTGTGCATTGGAAATCGCCATGGGGGGAAAACAACAAGATGAGGATGATATGATTGAAAATATGATTCAGAATCCACCTCCCAGTGTATTTCCATTAGAGGACATAGTAAGAGAAACCCAAAACAACCCCTCAACTGATCTCTGTGCGGCCGACTCCACTTCTCTCTGATTTAAGAATATAGAGTTTGGCTCAGAAAGAACCTTGAAAATTAATCCATCGCTATCCGCTTCCTAGGAGAAGGAACTGTGCAGCCTATTGAGAAAACACATAGATGTCTTTACCTGGAGTTATAAGGAGATGAAGGGAGTGCACCCTTCAGTATGTACTCATATGCATCAAAGAGGATTGCAAGCCAATCAGACAGCCTTAAATGAGGATGAATCCATCACTTAAAGATATTGTTAAGGAAGAACTGCAGAAATTACTTGATGCAAGATTCACCTATCCCATCTCTGACAGTGAATGGGTCTCTCATTTGATGCTAGTGCCAAAGAAAATGGTAATTGGAGAATCTCTGTCGACTATCGGGAATTGAAAAAATCCACTAAAAATGATCATTTTCCTTTACCTTTCATAGATCAAGTGTTAGACAATCTGGCGGGGAAAAAGTTTTTCTCTTTCCTAGATGGGTTTAGTGGGTACAATCAAATTCAAATCAGCCCAGAAGACCAAGATAAGACTAATTTCACTTGTCCTTGGGGTACTTTTGCAAACCGAGTCCTTCCTTTTGGTTTGTGAAATGATCTAGCCACTTTCCAAAGAGCGGTATTGAGTATATTTTCTGAATTAGTTCATGATGCAGTAGAGATATACATGGATGAATTTACTCCTTATGGCTCTGACTTTCAGAAAGCTTTATCTAACCTAGGTAAAGTTTTAGATAAGTGTATTGAGATGGACCTATTCCTCAGTCTGGAAAAATGTGAATTCTTGATGACTGAAGGGATAGTGTTAGGTCATGCAATATCTCAGCAAGGACTGCAGGTGGACCCCAACAAAATTGCCATCATCCAAAGGGTCCCACCTCCTCAAAAAGTGAGAGATGTCAAAATTTTCCTTGGCTTAGCTGGGTATTATAGGAGATTCATTAAAGATTTTAGCAAGCTAGCCCTTCCTTTGTTTGACCTCTTAGGCAAAGATGTTGAGTTCATATGGTTCGAAAACTGTCAAGAAGCCCTAGATACATTGGAGAGTAAGTTAGTGACTGCCCCAATTCTCAGAGGCCAAAATTGGGCCCTACCTTTCCACATTCACACAGATGCCTCGAACAAAGAAATAGGAGCAACCTTAGGATAAATTTATGAAAATTTACCTTATGCCATATACTTTATAAGCAAAAACTTGTTAAAGGCAGAGTTAAACCATATAGTGACCAAGAAGGAACTCCTAGTTGTCGTGCATTTCTTAAAAAAAATACACATTATATCACAGGCTATCAAACCTTTGTGCACATTGATCATGCTATAATTAGATAATTAATGAACAAACCAGATGTAAATGCTTGCATTATTAGATGGTTTCTTTTACTGCAGCAGTTTGATTTGACCATTATTCATAAGCCTAGTAAAGAAAATGTTGTTGCTGACTTTTTGTCTAGAGTAAATCTTCCTATAGGTGAAGAAGAAATGGCGGATGACAAAATGTCAGATGAAGATCTGTTTTCCATCTTAGTACTCTCTGCATGCTTTGCTAATATAGCAAACTACTTAGTTTCAGTACAGTTCCCACCACACCTGTCCTCAAAAGAGAAGAGCAAGTTCGTAAGCAAAAGCACCCCTTTCACCTAGATTGGGGGCAATCTCTTCAAACTTGTCCTAGATCATATCTTGAGAAGATGTGTCAGGGATGAGGAAGTCTTTGAAATCCTCCTGATCTATCATGACGAGCCTTGTTGAGTTCATTTTGCAACAAAAAGAGCTGCCTTCAAGATATTGCAAGCAGGCTACTATTGGCCCACTCTTCATCAAGATGTGAGGAGATATACCAGCCAGTGTGATCGATGCTAGAGGATGGGGAAACCTACTCCAAAGGATGAGATATCCATGCAACCTCAATTGACCTTTGAGCCATTTGAGAAGTGGGGCATGGGCTTTGTGGGTCCTATCATCCCTCCTTTAAAGCAGAAAAAATACATCATTATGTGCAGAGATTACCTGACAAAGTGGGAAGAGACAAAAGCAATCAAAGTAGTGACAGAGGAAAAAGTAGCTAAGTTTTTGAGAGAAAACATATTCTACAAGTTCAGGTATCCAAGAGAGTTGGTCACAGATCAAGGTAGCTATTTCACTTCCAATTTGATTGAAGACCTACTCACACATCATAGAATCAAGCACAAGACTTCTACCCCCTACCATCCACAAGCCAATGGGTAGGTGGAGGTCACTAAATAAGCATTAGAAGTGATCCTGACCAAGGTAGTGAGAAGCAGTAGAAAATACTGTGCAAATAGATTAGTTGAGGTCACTTGGGCCTACAACAAAACATGGAAGACCACCACAGGGTTCACACCTTGTTGTCACAAAATCATACACTAAAGGCTGCTACTTAGTGAGATCTCATGCAACTGTTTCAAACCAGGCTTTAGACTAAGGTTTAGCCTCCTTAGTCAGAGAGGGCTCTCT
>APFE031220899.1:41069-71114 GCA_000404065.3 Pinus taeda | reverse complement strand
ATTTTAGCGCTAGAAATGATATTAAACATCTTATATATTAGTTTTTTTATCATATTTATGTGTCAATGTATTTATTTTGTGTTCTAGATGGTTTAGATATTGAAAAAATTGAAAAAAAATGAAAAAAAATGAATATTTTTGTTCCAAACGCTTTTTCCCCGCTTTTTTCCCGATTTTTCCACTTTTTTCCGCTTCATTCCCCACGCCGATTAAATCCCGCTCGCGCTTTTAACAACATTGTGTCCAGCTAGTATAGCATGAGGACAAGAGTGTTCTTTGGGTCACTATCTACCTTGTAAGAAACCATATTACTCAACCTTTATCAATAAAGAATACTACAACAAAGAGGGTTTTCCCAATTTGGTTCCCTACAAAAAATATTATGTTATTGTGTGACTGTGTTTTATATATGTTTCTAACTTGTTGCAAATTTAAATTAAAGAGTTTGTGTCTTGGTGAATCGAAGTTGTTTCAAATTGTTCATCATAACAGTTGCAGAATTTCAAGGAAATTCTACACTTTCAACACAACATCAGCTTGAAAATATCTATATCTATGGGTGCACTTTTAGGTCTTCCACTCTCCCTTTGTGGGATAAGAAGTTTTTAAAATCCACCGACGATAAGCTTGGCTAATTTCAATATTTAGCTTCAGAAATCCTAGCGCCTTGAGGATTGCCCAAGAATGTTGATTTCGATCTCTACAAAGGGAGGTTTGCCAAACGAGATTATCCTAGAGTGCATAGACAATAAGAGGATTCATCTCATTAACCATGAGAACTTGCCCTTCCATTATCATTTTTGCCACAAACATGGGTTGAAGCATTCTTCATGACTACCCTCTACAGAATGATGCAATCAATAAACAAAGGAAGGTCAAAGACACCTCTAAATCCAAGAATCAGGGGTAGATGCACCAGTGTAGGGTGTCGCAGACTCGAAGAACAACCGTCCACTTGGGGATGATAAGGGGCAATTGAAGATGAACTCTATCAGATAGAGTCCTTTGTCTTTGAATCCAGCAAACAAGTAACCAATTAAAGTTGCAACAAATTTACTAGAAATGCTAGAGACATCAACTCCAAATAAGGGGGCATCCGACTTACCAATGTCAAGGATTGACTCTTCCAAAACCAATTCCTTAGACGAGCTTTCACAGATAATTGCAGATGTAAATTCTTTCCTAGCATAAGATCAACACACTTTTGAGGTCATGTTTCCAAAGCTATCCATTGGATGTTTCATCTTGGATCCCCATTGGGCTCCCACCATTGTTTTGTCTCAAGATTTAGCCAAGGGATTTTCTTCTATTGGGCATCAACATCATCTTCTCTTCCAGGTTTGATTTTTCTTGTTTGGGATCTGATTAGGCTCCTCCTTTCCAAGACTTTTCACTCTTCATCACTGCCTAGATCCCAAGGCCAAGAGCTCCAAGTAGCAGGGATACTGATTGATTATTAATTTTTGTAGCCAGCATCTCCAACAACAGCGAACACTTTCGATCTGTTATAAGAGGTCCTCACAGCATTATGGAGCACTTTGTGATGTTCCTCTTTGATTGATTAATCGGAAATAACATGTTTTTTATTTAGGGCAATACACAGAGACGCACATATACACGTCTTCAGGCATGTTCTCTTTCACGGGTCTACATGTGCCATGTGGAACGCTCATATGTCCCTGTGATCCCAGTGTAAAGTGACTTAGCTTGCACTTAACATGGGCAAAAAAGTCCAATAAAATGCTGAAATATAGTGTTTTAGTCTTTAATAAAGTGGATTTATGACTTGCCTATTATTATGCATACAACATATGCTTTCAGTTCTGGCTGAACTAGTTACTCGCAGACGTTACATGATCCACAATCCTTCTACAAATACTTTTGCAGCAAACAAGCAGTTTAATGTAGCTGACCACCCAGTTCAAAGCCTGGGTAACTATGGCAGAATATATACCCCCAGCCACGGCTACTTAGCCAAAGTGTGTTTCGTAGCATGTGAGATGTATTTACTCTATTGAAACATTCAAACCAACAAATAAACAAAGTGGGTAAATCAAAACACTTTCAGTACCCAAACCCATAAATAAAATCCCCATGAAGACAACTTGCCGGATTCAGGGACAAACAAACTTAACAACCCGATCCAAGACCGGTGGAAGTCCCGGCAACGTTGATATCTCCAGATGTTTCTTATCTCAACGAACTTAGACCAGCCTCAAGACCTGTGTGGAATTGACAAATAGATACCCCTAGGTTGTGGCATCTAAGCCGGGCCGAAGGCAGAACCCACAACATTAACAAATAGTTACATACCTACCAAAATAATTTATGCGGCATAAAATGTGAAATAAAATAAAACCAGGAGATAGTGGTTGATATCATGATTAAAGTTCCAAAAAATTAAATAAAACCCTACAAAACTGTGATTCAAAGGTCCTTAGAACAAGGCTGTTGCATCGTCATTTCCAGCAATAAGATCCAGACAAATAAAAGCTCTTACAGTAACATCGGCAGATAAATTAGGGCCGTTTGCCCGGATCAAGAAAATTGCCTTAATGTCAAAAGGGCTTGGGGTACGAATTTACACCAATTTTTAAAAGGTCATAACGATCCATCGCCATTATTATACGAAAGTTGTATGATCTGCTGCGCCATTAATAGACATTTTAACAAGGTGGAATTTGTGGAATCATAACAGTGGAGGAAAACCTAAAACCTAAATTCTTGCACGAATATAAGATTATTAGATTTAAATTCACAATCATGGAATTGCAGATTTTGGCTTTTACGATGAACACATTTGGCTATTAGCTTGGAAGGTGAAGAAATATTCAATACCTCGTTCAATCGGTTCTTCCGCGTTCAGTGTCCTATTCTGCCTCTTCCCCAACATTAAAAGAACTACAATCGACAGGAAATAGGATAGTGGTGATATTTATAGGCCCGTAACTGTTAATAAAATTTTGGAATTTTCTATTTTTCCTTCTTTCTAGGGAGCGGGGGTCGATCGACCAACAATTTGTTATCGCCGGCTACAATGCATAAAATCAAGACGTTTTAAGATCTAGGTTATTTATTTTCTTATCAAGCATAATGCAACATGTTTGTTTTCTGATTTCACTTGGATGGTATTTTTGATGAGTTAATTGTAAATTGAGATAAATGTAATTTCACTTGGATGGTATTTTTGATGAGTTAATTGTAAATTGAGATAATTTTACATTTGATTGAAATTGAAATCAATGGCATTTTTCATAGTTAATCGTCCATGGAGACAATTTTACATTTCATTGAAAATTTTATTAGTAAATGAAATAGAAGGTTAAGATTTAGATTGAATTTATATTAAAATAGTAATAATAAATAGAGTGGTTAAGATTTGAGATTGAAATTTATATATGAAGAATATCTATTTAAAAAAAAAAAAAGGAATCCCCGCTAAAGAAGCATTATATTACATTATATACAATCTGTATAACTGATATCAATACAATACGTTGCGTCACACTTGACAGCAACCCAGCAATAGTCATTCATATATTGCACACAGGCAACTCAACATGTGTGGCGTGAATCAAATCCGGGTGGGGAGGGCAATAGTGCATTGTCCCAACCACCCAGGACAATAGTGCACCGTCCCAACCACCCAGGACAACACGCGATATAAAGAAAATTTGAATTTAAATGTGGGAGGAGTAGGGGTAATATATTATTATAGAGGAAAACGAGAAATTCAATTTTCTTGGTTAGGTTCTTCAAACAATTAAGCATAAGTTTATAGTCTTTATCAAAGTCTATCCAAACACTACCATTGAAAGCCACCAAGTTAACTTTAATAGGAGACTCTTTTCTCTTCATCTCTTCTTTACAAAAAGGTTCCTCCTCTAATAATTTGAAATTGAAGATTCCTCTTTGCAAGAATAAGGGGCTTACTTCATAAATTTGAACAATGTGAAGCCTTTCATATTCTAAGACATAATGACATAGAGGTTGACTTGTTGGGAATCATGGAGTCATATTAGCAAAAGGGGACTCGATGGTTAGTAAAAATAAAATAAATGTTTGATTCCTTAGAGAAATGGAATAACATCATGTCCAAAAGCACAAGAACCCTTTCAAAGTATGAAAACAGGTGTATTAATCGGTTAGTTATGTGGAGATTCCTTTGAGTTCCCAAAACTCGACATGCCAACAAAGGAGAAAAATGACCAAGAGGACAAGAAGGACTAATTAGCAACAAAACCCAAAAAATAGACTAGTACCCAATGAAATGTAAATTTGTTTTTTTGTTAGGAAGTTATTGGAAGCTTTATACTTATAAACCAATAAATAATTATGAATTGTATAGAGAAGGACATTCATAATGTTGGCTAATATGGTCTATTTCAGACCCAAACACTCTACCTCTATGGCTCATTATGCTCTTTGATGTACAAATGAGGTATTGTTGCATGCCTTATGCAAAAATTTAATACAAAAAACTTCAGCTAAAAACTTTTAATACAAAAATTTCCAACTATGCTTAAAATAAAAATGAACTTTATCCTTTTACGTTCATAGATTTTTATAATTTTATGGGTTGAATTTTTACCAATAATATGAGTATCTTGTCACAATCCATAATTTAGCATTTTAATTAGGGATATATATCCAAAAAAAAATGTTTTTTAGTTTGATTAGTGACAAAGTGTTTATGCATTGTTACAAGTCCATATATAACTCTATGGGTTGAATTTCTATCAATAATATAAGTGCTTTATTGAATGTTTTAATATGACATTTATTTAAGGACTTACTAGGTTATGACATTGATAGGGTGTCTTGTAGGCAACTTAGGGATAGAGTTGGGGCAGTCAATTTTTAGATAGCTAAATGGCTAGATTTTGCAAACTTGTTTCTATGGTATATTCCCCATGAATCTAGTTTACAAGCATATTTGAATAACTCTATTTTGATAAAGTATGAGAAAGTTGTGATCAAAATATTGACTGCTTATTGTAAATCTGCACTCTTAAAACTCTGTCTTTTTTGTTGTTCCTTAGCACATTTGACCCATCAATTATTCGTGTATTCAAAACTTGTTTCTATTGGAGATATATAAATGAATCTTATTTCATCTCCAATTTGAATCAGTTCAATCCGTTATCAAATGAAAGAGCTATGTTAAAAATATATATTGTTGGTATAAGATGGGAAATAGAAAACAACTCTCTTATGTAGATCGTTATGAGAATGTTTAACATATCATCACATGGAATTTTAGAATATGTTTCTATTGGAGATAGAAATATTAATTCACTTTCATTTAACTTTGGAATCACTTAAATTTGATGAAAAACAAAGAAGTTATGATTAAAACATTGTTGGTTAATATGGTGGACCACTGCTTTCCCATAGGTGACAAATATTTTTTTCTTTTATTATCTTTCTGTGGATTTGTTTGACATAGTATATTCTTGTTATTTTTTTGCATATTTATTGCAATAGGGGAACCTGATCACCTCCCTTTCTCCATTATTTCATGTTTTATTGCAGGTAGATGCTCATTTTTTTGCAGGTTTTGGGAGAATAAAAAAGATCAATTTATGAACAAGTGATTTTTAAAGGCAATGTTAATGAATATGGACATTTCATCCAAGCATGTATTAAGAAATTTAATATATTATGATGTTGAGTCTTTCTAGGTGCCATGATCTAAAAAATTTGGATCATAAGAGTTTGTTGCAAAATTGTTCTCGTTATTGCCCACCAACACGAAGAAAACAACGTGAAGACTTTTCCATTACTTGATTGATTCATAACAGGAGAAATGAAGAAGTGATGTCCATTTGAAGATCCAATCCATTGCTACCAAAGCATTTTTCCAAAATATATTTTGTTCTCATTCATTCACCATTAACATATTGTCGTTCCTAGAAACAGATTGTTGTTCCCTTATGGAACAACATTGTTGCACCCGAAATCACAGTTGTTGTAACTTAGGTTATTTACTTATTTAATATTTTTCAATAAAGTGTTGTTTCATTTATGATTTCTCTTATGTTTATATGTTTTAGGTGGGTGTTATTTCCTTCAAAGGCATGACTATTGTTCCTTCATCAAAATAAAAGAAGGAAGTTCTTAAGTTTCATGTTATTGCTCCACATCTATCCATTTGTTCCACAGTATTATCAAGTATATGGTTGCGTCATATCTAATATTAAACATTCTTATGGTGAGTCTTATCATAAATGATTTACTCTTAATTCCTCATTATTTTGTAAAGTAGTTATGATTCTTGGATGACTAATCCTTTTCCATCTCACCTTGCCAGGATCGCCCATTGAGTTAGTTTATGGGAGGGATTGCCACAGTCATGCTTGATACTTCATGTCCACAAGCTTAAAAGGGTACGCGTAATTTTGAGGTTGTAACATGCAACAATGGTACCACTAGATAAATAATTCTCGAATCATAATCATTGTTACCTTAGTTATAGTTGGTGTTCCCTTAGTCACAAGTGTTATTTCCTAACTCACAGTTGTTGCTCCATCAGTCACAGTTGTTGTTTCCTGACTCACAGTTGCTGCTCCATCAGTCACAGTTGTTGTTTCCTGACTCATAGTTTTTGTTCCCTTAGTCACAGTTGTTGTTCCCTCAGTCACAATTGTTGTTTCATAAGTCACACTTGTTGTTCCCTTAGTTACAATTGTTGTTTCCTAGGTCATAGATGTTGTTCCTTCAATTAAGATTGTTGTTACCTAATTCATGGTCGTTGTTACCTAAGTCACGACCATTGTTACCTCAGTCACAACTATTGTTATTAGCCCATTTTCACACTTTTGATTCAACACTTGTAGGTCTTTCCGATTTTTTTTCTCCTTGGTGAATGAGAAATACTTTTAATGTTCTAGGTCCTCTTTGTCATAATGATTAGGTAGTCAATTTATCTTTGTAAATCTATAAACATAAGAATAATTGTGCAAAGATGATTTCATCATGCCAACTTTCAACTTTCTTAATTTGTCAAGTCCTCGTCTTGTAAAATTTATGATTATTACCACAAAATTGTACTTAAATATTTCCGTCACTATCTAACGAACTGTTCCTCAACCTCAATCTTAAAAAAGAAAAATATATTTATCAACAGTCATTTTAAGGTTATTAGATTTTCGAGAAGCAAGATTAACCAAGTTGAAAATAGTTACTGCAAAAAAAATTATGCCATCCCTAGCTCTTAAGGAGTTGACTTGCCACCCCATCTATTAAGTAATCTTTTGTTGATTAATAATAAACATAGTTGAATTTTAAACACAAATAGTCAACTGAAGGATATGGGGTCTTATCACGAGCCGACCTACCATGATCATAGGTCCTAATAAAGTGACATTACTACTACTAGTCACTAAGTCAGGGTAATGGCCTTCGGTTGTAAAACTGAAGGACAAGAGGTCTCATCACGAGCTGACTTGCTCACTTTTGTTAGCTCCCGTGAATGGCATTGTTATTAACTAGTTACCAAGCCAGAACAATGATCTTCAGTAGACATCTAAGTAAATTGAAATGCTCTTGTAACTGTGCATTTATTTCTAATATATGAGACACTGGCATCTCAATGGGTTAAAAAGACATCCCTATCAAGGCTATGGATGCATGCTGACAACAGTGGCCATGCCTATGGTATAGAAGTTAATTCAATACTATGATCTACTTGGTTACCTTGTTTTCTCAAAACTAATTGTCGGTAAAACCTACTATTGCATATCTAAGGTTTGCCAGAACTCATGGTTCACGGGATAATATCTAATAAATTCTTAGATGATGATGGTTATGATTTATATCTATTAATGAGTTCTAAATATTCACTCTACATGTGAGGGACAAAACTTTTAGGATATTTTAGATTTTGGCATTTTGTATAATCTAATATATCATTTCTTTATTCTACAAAGTTTCATATCTTTAACCAAAGATACTTGCTTTGCCCAATTAGTCGCCATTTATTTGTAGCTTAACAACACTAATATTATTTTGGGATAGAAAAAAGAGGCCTAATCCTGATTGTGAATGCCAGGGAATTGGTCAGACCTTGTGAAGCAAAGACTGAGATAGCTAATTCATCCCATGTATCACAAATTTTGTGTTCGTAACAACCAAAGCTAATGGGTCTAGGGAATGCATATTTTTTCCATCATTTTTACCCTATTTTATATTCCTTTTTCATCTATTATTTTCCAATGGCATTCATAACATGATTATGTCACTTTTATATATAATGAGGTAATCGAGGTGGTGAATTACTGATTGAGGCTATTCATGAGATGTGTTATAGAAATTTTGATAACATGGAAACTAATCAGTTTGGCGGAAGGAAACCCTGCTACACTTTATGATTACTTTCTTTTAGCTTGCATGACCTCCACCTTTTGTATCACTTTCAGCATCAACTCAGTCTACATCGGCTTCAACAAATATCAGTCCATCCATATCATTCCATGTTTTCATGGAGGTAAAACTTGAGGTAAAATAGCATAGGTTTCTGATTTATTAAAAGTTTAGGAGAATGTCATGAAAAACCACTCAACATTATTCACTCAGATTTTTCAACCATTATTTCCCCTTCTTTACCAATTCCCATTTTTCAGAGACACAAAATCTTTTAGTTTGGGTGAGTGTATTTCTCATTAATTTATTTATCATGACCATGTCGTCAATACTCTTTATCATCCATCAATATCCTTATTCATTCTCAAAACCTCCTGTATTCCATGTTGTTTTACACCAAGTAGAGATTTCAGCAACTATTATAGCAATAACCTCAAATTGTTTTCTAGTGTAGCATGAGGGCATGCTAATTTTCTAGTTTGGGGGAGGAGTTTTTATGCATGGTGGATGTTTTCTCCTTTCTTCCTCATTTAAGACATACAATTTCATTTTTATACAGTGCAAAAATTTATTGCATATATATTTAAAACTATGAACTAGATTCTTGTTATTTTTTGGAGCGCAAAGAGGTATCATTAAAATACACAAACCCAAAAAATTTCAAGTTAAACCAATTTGTAAGACTCCATAAATCATGCACTGTCACCTACAACCATTTTGCTTATGTCTCGGGACCTGTGGATCATATAGCTCTGATTTTCAGAGTGGAGAAGCATTAATATAGTAGAAATCTTCCAGCAAAATTTCAACAAAATCTGATTTGTAGTTTTTGAGAAAATGGTTAATGAATTTTGTTATTACTTATATCATATTTTATTGCAACTTCATAAACACATGGTTGAAAGTCAATGTGTAAATTGTTACAACTTCACCAACATTGCTAGAATTGAAAAACATATTTTGAAGAGGTTTTTGGGGAAGAATTTTTATGTTCCATCAATATCATGAGTTGGGGTGAGCGTTTTGATTAATGTATTACAACTTGGTTAATATAGAGGCATTGGGTTGCATGAGGACATGCAACATGTTCAGTGTGGGGGAGATGTTAGGCCACTAAATTATCATTATTATTACCATTTCTTGACATCTATTTAATCCATTTCCACCATTCTTTTAGCACTTTATTTATCATAATTTACATATAATTCAATTTCATAATTATTTATGCTCGTGGATAAGTAATACTTGTTCTGCGTTATTTTTAATAAACTGATGATTATTATGCATGATTTTTCCAATGATGGTTTATTAATGAATTTGTTATAACATCACTTATGAATTTAGCCTCCAAGATCTCTTTCAGATTGCAAATTTGATCTTCAGCTCATAGTCAAATATTCCAACTCAAAAATTCGTTGGCATAAAAAGTGACAATTTTGTGTTAGACTTTTCGGGCAAATGAATATGAATCTTTAAAATCCGAGACACGGGTTTTGTGCAGAACAGACCAAATTAATTTTTTTATGAGAAGTTTTCCAAAATTCAGTCTAGATTGAGAGAAACGCAAGGTTCTTTGAAGGCAATTTTCTCAGATTTGTTGTTTGGTCGTTTTCCAAATTCTTTCGATTGCAATACTAGATTCGACTAGTTCCAGTTGAATCATGATGGAGAAATATTTCAGATATGATCTTGTTTATTGGGATTTTGTAATCAATCCAAAATTGTAATGGAAAATCATTTTGTAATTAATTTAATTGTAATTTCCCTTTGTTACTTGTGTATTTAAATGAAAACAAAGATCAAGGAGAGGGGATGGACAATTATTGAATTAGAGCCAGAGCTCGGAGATGTATATATATATCTTATTTTATTTTTTCAAGGAAAAAGGATAATTTTCATTAAAAGATTTAATAAATTACATGTTGCATACCAGCATATATGAGAAATGCTTTCACTACTATCCAGAAATTAACAGTCAAAGAGTCATATGCAAAAATATTTATAGACCGTCCTTTTTTTTTAAACAATAGGATCGATGGCAAACCAAGGCCATAAGTCTAAAACTAGATCAACTTGGAAAACTGGTAAAACTGCAAAATAGTAAAATCATAAAGAATGATCTCACAGATCATTTCTGGTGGGTTACTGCCCCTTAAATGAAGGGCCGATCGTAGATCTGGAAGAAAGCCCCATCCCTGAACTCATGAATCGGCCAGTGTCCTCTAATCAGCTGTGCGACCTCTTTGGAAAGAAGATCAACGACTTCATTCCTTTCCCTGTATATATGAGAATAAAAAAAAAAAACTAAAACTAAGATTTTGATAATAAAGCATCCTCCAACAGATCCCTGAGTGTGCGCAAGTGACAGAGTAGATCCCATTGATCCAATTATGATAAGCTGAGAGTCCCCGAAAATTTGAACTTTGTGGCAGTTTTGTTCTCTTGCGAAAAGGGGGAGGTGCCTAAGGTTGTTTAATTCAACGTAGTTATTTGTTCCTCATCTGAGACCCACTTTGATTTTGACGAAAACATAGTCATTTAAATGTAAAACAGCCCCCCAACCACAGCCCTCAAGCTGCGCCAAACCATCAAAATAGGCCCAAGGATGATTTCTTTCTATGATTTATGGGCTGATGAGTCTGATGGAATGTTGAATAGGGCCCTCAAGGATCAGATTATAAATGGCCAGCATATGATTGCATGAGGCTTCCCAAAGGATGGGCTTTTCCTCAATATATATGGTGATTTCTAATAAGTCAAATGCCCCAGCAAACAATGAGAGGCAGGTTTCTGATTTTCTGGGTGGCAGTACTCGTCCACCAACTCTTCCAAGCTTCATTTACATTCTATCCAGCCCAACGGGTGTTAATTGAGAGGGCCAAGTTTATGTGATTGCAAATTTTAGTCGAGGCCGGACAGTGAAGGAAAAGGTGGTCAGTATCCTTCGAATCCGCATTACACAGGCAACATCGGGAGGGGCCATGAATCATGCGTTTTGTCAAATTTAATTCAGTGGGAATGTTGCTTGTGCGGATGCCCCACATGAAAGGCGAGATTTGTGGGGGGGGCTTCAGCTTCCAAAGATGCCGCCACCACCAACAATTTTCACCCATCGCCCGAGCCTCCATGATCGCAACAAAACCAACTTTTGGGGAGTATTTGCTTGTGGGGGCCTTTGCCCAAATAATTTCATCTGCCCTGTCAGAAAACCGGACATTAGCTTCCTCCAAAGCCCCCACAAACCACAACCAGACCCTGATCCATCTTTCCTCTATTCCCAAATTCTCAAAAGCCAACAACTGCAAATTTGGCCAAGCATGACGCCCTACTTCCACAATGTGAGCTAGCCTTATGATTCCCACCGCCAACAGATGCTGTCGCATTTCTCTAGGTAGGATGTGAGCATTCCCACTACCAGCCCAGGGATCTGAGCCAATTCTGATCTGCGAACCATCCCCAACTTTCCAAGCCAAGCCTTCCTCTATAATGCCAAAAGAGTGGGAAATGGCTTTCCAAATGCTTGATGCACCCGAGATGTAGAGACAGGGACTACGGATCCAGTCAACAATTGTTAAGGGGTGGATGTATTTGTTGTATACAACTTCCTTCCACAGCCTGTTTACGGTTATGATTTTCCATCCCATCTTCGCCCAACTCGGAGCTGTATTATATCTATTTCTAATTTTCAATGAAAGGATCTATCAATGAAATTTCATAATTGTCTACTTGTAATCTGATCTAAATTACTTTTCAAGGCAAAACTGACTTTTGGGCAGTTGGGTCTACTACCTTGGACGAGGTGTTGTCTTAAACATCTAAAGTAGGTTAATTAGGAGTTTGTTCTTTTTAATTTCAATTGATGTTCCTTAAAGTAAATTTCATTTTTTTAAAGTAATCTGTTGGCTACCTTCATCTTGGAATAAGTGTCCCATGACCTTGGTCTTATTTTTCCTTTATTAACTTTATTACATGAACTTTTAACCCAGTGTTGTTACAGACCCCTTCCCCTTAGGGGAACACCATCCTCGGTGTTTTATGATGCCTACAACCAACAAAACCACTGAAAATCAAAAACATATTGCCTAAGGAGATTTATAACTTAGCTCGTTGCAATATTACAATGATCAACTTGCTCAAAAGCAAAACCATCATGACAAACATGACAACATGACAACCATACCGCTTATTGGAGCTTTAGAACATAGCTCATTGTTGTATTTATAATAGAAACCATACATAAATATGTACAAATACCAAAATTGTTTTGCCTCAACCGACAAACAATGAAGGATACATAACCCGCATTTGATCATTCATCTCCCATGTAGCTTCATCAAGCTGGTAGTGCTTCCACTAAACTTAAATTGCTCGATTTCTCTCTTTCGGAGCACGAGTTGTTTCCACAGCAATATGCATCGGGGTTCTTGCTGGAATTCTCCTTTTAGCTCCACCCATGATACAGACCAATTGATAACATGATCAACATTATTTACATATCTTTTAAGCAACGAAACATGGAAAACATCATGGACTTCCATTGTCATAGGAATTGCAAGTCTGCATGCCACTGGTTTAATCCTCTCAAGCATCTCAAAAGGCCCGCAATACCATGGTGCCAACTTGGCACATGATCCAATCCTCAAGGAGGTCTTCTTGGGCTTGATGTGAAAATACACATGCTCCCCAAACTGAAACTCCTTAAACAACCTGTGTTGGCTTGCGTAACTCTTCTACCTGTCTTGTGCTACCTTTAGATTTTTCTTGATAACCTACATTTCCTGTTCCATTTTTGCCAATATATCTGGTCCAATAACTACCATATTCACTAGATCACTCTAGTTTATGGGAGTATTACAACTCCACCGATATAGTGCCTCAATCAGACTCATCCTTGGTGACTCTTGATAACCATTGTTGTAAGAAAACTCAACCATTGGAATGTACTCCTCCCATCACCTCTTCTGGTGCATGACATACATCCTCAACATATCCTCCAGGATCTTGTTGACCCTCTCTATCTGTTCATCTGTCTGCGGATGATAAGATGTACTAAAGGTCAACTTTGTCCCCAAACCTGCAAACAACTCCTTCAAAAATTTGGAAGTGAAATTAGCATCCCTATCCGACACAATCTTCTTTGGAACAACATGCAATCTCATAATCTCCGTGATGAAGACCTGTGCCACCACACTAGTTGAATAAGTAGTCTTCACTGGAATGAAGTGAGTTACCTTGCTCAACCTATCAACCACAACCATGATAGAATCATGTTGCCTTTATGTCCTCAAGATACATGTGATGAAGTCCATGGAAATGACCTCCCATTTCCACTCTGAAATCGAAATAGGCTGAAGCAATTAACCTAGATGCTTACACTCTACCTTCACCTACTGGCATTCTGAACATCTAACCACAAACTCTTCCACTTCCTTCTTTAGATTCAGCCAATAGTAAAACTTCTTCATTGTTGTTAATGTCTTTTGATACCCTCTGTGACCTGAATATGGCTTGACATGAAACTCCCTCAAGATAAGCTTATTGATCCCACTGCCATCTGACACATAATCTTGTCCCTAAATCTCACCAAGCCATCTATCATGAGATGATATTCCACATCTTGATCACCTATGCCATGTTGTAACCTATGCCTAAGCTCCCTATATCTGTCATCCTGTTGTCGTGCCTATAAGATATGATCTTGTAAATCTATCCCATATGAGCTCACCGTTGCAACATGGTTCATCTGCACTCTCCTACTGAGAGCATTTGCAACCATGTTCTCCTTACCCTTAATGTATCTAATCTCAAAGTCAAACTCACTAAGGGTGGTCATCCATCTATCTTGCCTAACATTTAGATTCGGTTGGTCAAATAGATATCTCAACCCATTGTGGTCGCTCATCAATACAAACTTTCTTCCAAGAAGATAATGCCTCCACATCTTTAAGGGATGAATAATAAATGCCAACTCAAGATCATGAGTCACATAGTTCTGCTTGTGCTCATTCAATTTCCTGGACTCATAGCACACCACTTGTCCCTCCCGCATCAGGACTCTGCCAAGTCCTCGTTTGCAAACATATGTACACACCACAAACTCTTTATCCAGATATGCAATCTTAAGAACTTGAGTGTTTGTCAACAACTTCTTCAACTGCTCAGAAATGGTTGCACATTCCTCTATCCATTCAAATTTATTACCTTTTCTCTCCAATGATGTAATAGGATATGCAATGTGTGAGAATTTTCTGATGAACCTCCTGTAGTAACCTACTAACCCCATCAATGATATGACTTCATCCACATTTCTAGGAGATGTCCGCTCCATGATAGCCCTTATCTTTTCTGGATCCATTGCTATGCCTTCCTTAGAGACACATGTCCCATGTAATGTCCCTTTTTCTAAAAAACTACACTTTCTAAGCTTGGCATACAACTTATGCTCTCTCAGTAATCTCAACATTGTTGTTAAGTGCTCAACATTCTCTTCCCCATTCTTAGAATATATCAAGATGTAATTAATGAATACAATAACAAATTTGTCCAGATAAGGGCACAACACACTATTCATCAAGCACATAAAAGTAGCTAGAACATTAATCAAATTGAATGGAACTACGACAAACTCATAATGTCCATACCTGGTCTTGAAGGTAGTCTTGTAGATGTCCTAATCTTTGATGTGTACCTAATGTTATCCTGATCTCATATCAATCTTTGGGAACACTACTACTCCCTTCAACTGATCAAACAAGTCATCAATCCTCGGCAACATGTACCTATTCTTAATAGTCACCTTGTTAAACTCCCTGTAATCAATGCACAACCTGAGAGTACCATCTTTCTTCTTGACGAATAATACTAGTGCACCCCAAGGCAATAGACTTGGCCTAATGTATCTCTTATAAAACATTTCCTTCAACTGCAACTTCAACTCTACTAACTCTGGTGTTCTCATCCTGTAAGGTGTCGTTGATGTTGGTGTTACCCCTGGTACCAACTCATTAGAAAAGTTCACTTCGTTGTGTGGAGGCAACTCTGGTATCTATGCTGGAAACACATCCTGAATTATTGTAATACAAGGTGCCTCTTGAATATTTATGTATCCTCAACATCCTTGCCCTTCTCACTGGAAATATGAACTGCAAACATCACACACCTTTTTCCTGCAACTATGCTTAGCCTACATAGTTGTGACCATCCTAACTGATGTAGTCTTCTTCTTTCCCTGCAAGATTCTCTTTTCCCCATTATCATCCAGGAACTCAATAGCCTTCTCATAACAATTTACTTTGGTCTTGTGAAAGTACAACCAATACATACCCTAAAGCATACTATATGATCCCAATGGTAGTACATTTAGATGTGTTGTTGTAGGCATATCATTCAATGTAAATGCACAAGCTCTTACCCAGTGATGAACTCTCTTCTTAGTACCTGTAGCCAACTGCACCAACCAATACTCTGCATGCACTTATTTTCTCAAGATACACTTATCCACCAAGTCAAGATCAACATAACTATAATTACGTCGAGGATCAATCAAAATAGAAACAACTCAATCACAAAGCTTACCTTCCATCTCAATAATGGATACCTAGTGATCTACCTACTTGTTGTCCACAGCTGCATAAATATGAGGAATTATATGACCAACATCCCCAACTGTCTATGCCTCCTAATCACTATTGATTTGAGGCCTACCACCTTGGTACAATGGAAAATCCTTCTTTCGATGATATTTTCCACATATTCAACACTAAAATGGTCCCCTACCATCACCTCTAGTCTATTGCTCTCCAAGTTGTGACCCATGTCTCTTCTCAACTACATTGAACTTCTTGTAAGGAACCACATTTTCTTTCTCATCTATACCCTGAGGTCTTCCCCACCTCAGTGGCCACTTCCCTTTGACTTTCTCATTCCCCTTCAAATCACGCTTAGGCTCAACTTTGCATTTTGACTACTCATATAAATGCTTCAACTTCCAGATGGCCTCCTCTAATGATCTAGGATCATTAAACTCAATTTGGTCTATCTATGATGCTAGAAATCCACTAATGAATCTCTAAATCTTAGCCTTCTCATCCTCGAGGTGAGGCACATACCTCAACATATCCAGGAACTTACTAGTATACTCATCATTTATCATAGAACCCATATGCAGTTCATAAAACTCTTTAGCTTTGTCATCACGGTACCTCTTCGACAAGTACTTATCATTGAAGAGACTCTCGAACTCATCTCAAATCAAGTCTTCTTCCTAAATACCCTTGAAATTCTTCACATCTTCCCACCAAATATTTGCTTTACCTTTAAGGCTGAAGGTGGCTATATTGGCCTTCATGTTCTCTTAATAAATGTGCAATATGAAGAATTTCTTCATCCCAAACAACCATGCCTCTGCATCTTCTAACTTCTTCATCTCTCCATCGAATGTAGGAGGCTTAATTTTCTTGAACTCGTTAGGCATGTACTCACCCCTCCTATAAGGATGATGATGGTGATGACTGTGATGATGTCTCCTAGATGAGGAACTAGAATGATGCCCATACATGCTAGTCCTCCTGTCAGGTGTATCCAATGACCTGCCACCTCTGACTGTATCTCCTCTATCCAACCTGTATCCAAACCGATAATTGCTACCATAGGTTCCATTAGTATTTTCTTCCTACTCTTGGATGATCCTCAACTGTCCCTGTCTCTACAACTCTGACAAGCTCTGAAGAATCGCTGCATTGACCTCTACCTGCAAGTATACGATGTCAGATAAACCAAATAGATACAAAAATCAAATCCATACCTCATTGATTTTCGGGGGAGGCTTATCTCATCTGAAATATCAATCCACATTAGCATGATACATGTATAATCATAATCAAATAAATATAACAACATCATGCATGATCGTACAAACTATTTACCATGACCCCATGCATAACAACCATAACCTTGACAACATTAGACGTTACCCATAAAGAGCGCAACCTGCTCTGATGCCACCCTGTAACCACCTCCTCCCACATTTACCCACTTTCACCAGTTTGCCTAGGGAAAACATGAGTTGAGGGTCACTATGACAAGTCTCAACCTCCTATATGACCTTAAGGAAATGGAGTCGATAACTTGAGACCTTACTGACTTCCCTCAGGTGCTATAGGACCTTGAGGAACAACCAAACCCCTCAAAGTGTCCAACCCTTGAGATAACTCTCTTTTCCTCTAACTTAGAGCCTCAACCACTCACTTGCCAAGGCAAGCAAGCAACTGTAGGCCTCCAGTGGCTCCCATAGGTCTGTTGTGGACCTTTTCAGTCAGTTCTATCCCAACGACCTCGAATTTTGAGTCACTTTTTTAGGGCTAGAGATCAGGCCTTTTCCCAGAACTCAGTGAAATTTCAGAAATTTTGAATGACATGAAACAAAACTTATAAACGAAAACTTGAACTAGGACTTGACCTGGCCTCTCCCAACTGGGACCGAAATTTTTTCAAACACATGATAGACATGCAACCTACAGGTCATGAATGCATATTTAAACATAGGGATTTGAAAACTTATCTGAGGTTTAACAAGAAGGACCAATGCCTTCTCACAATAACTGTCATAACACCCATTAGGTCATGCATTCATTAACCAAAAATTCATTGATGAAAGTATGATAGGAGCCATACATAAGTCTATATAACCATGCTTCTAACTAGCATATAACGAGATCAATAGCAATGATAGAACAACCATTAAAGCCACATAATAACAAGTACATATACTCATCCAAAATAAGAGAAGCTTAGCTCTTATTAACCATATGCAAAATCCAACCAAGTAAGGGACATCCATGTACCACTCGACCATAGATTGGGTTGAACCAAGTCTTTCTTTCAACCAATCACCCCCTATGCCATATTCCAAGCATGAATGTGGGATCTCGTGGGATAAACCAATCCATAAAAAACAAAGGGAATTCGGAGGTTAAACCACCTCCACCCTCACCATATTGTCATCTCACCTAAACTGGCCCCAAAATCACAAAACCAAACCGATCTTGGATTCCTCACAATTACTTCACCATCCCTTGAGGAATTTTCCTGTCTCCACCCACATGTTGAGAGCTTATCAGAGAAAACCATCTCCACCCCCAACCCTTGGGATTTTCCCGAGACCACCTCACCCAGATCCAAAACCTTTCACAATCCTAAGATCAATTGAGAAAGAATTCCATTACACCATGGTTATCTAGAAATGGAAAGGTAAGGCTAAAATCACTGTCAAAACCTGAGAAAACCCATGCTACCGACATCAAAGAAACCAAATACACACATGCATATGCCGTGCATGCCAAAACCAACTAGGAATCACACACGCAATATGTTGCCTACAAGTATTCCTGCTAAAGTTGCTTAGTCCAACCTTTCCTTGCTCGATCCTTGCTTCATTTGCCTTTCTTTGTCCTTACCTTTCTTTCCTTTCCCTTCCTTTGCTTGCTTGCTTTCATTCCCCTCTTGGTGCTCTTCTCCTCTCCAAGACTAACTCCAAAACTGAACTGACAAAAGGCTACAAACTGATGCTCTGATGTCTTTTTATTCTTGATGCCTCTAATTTCTTCATTTTTCCATTATTTTCCTTTAATTTCCTCCTCACATGCAACATGTGACCTTTCACCTCCCTTTTCTTCTATTTTCCTTTATTTTCATAATTAAAATGCCAAAAATGCCTTTTTGCCTTTTCAAAGCCTTTGCCATTTGCTGGGCCATTAAATTATCATTATTATTACCAATTCTTGACATCTATTTCATCCATTTTTCCAATGTTATTTTATCATTTTTTTATTATCATAATTTATCATATAATTCCATTCCATAATTATTTATGCTCTTGTGGATAAGTAATACTTGTTTTCATTTATTTTTAATAAATTGATGATTATTACGCATGATTTTGCCAATGATGGTTTATTAATGATTTTGTTATAACATCATTTACGATTTTAGCCTCCAATATCTCTTCGAGATTGCAAATTTTATCTTTAGCTCAATCAAATATTCCAACTCATAAATTCGTTGGGATAAAAAGTGATCATTTTGTGTTGGACTTTTGAGGCAAATAAAGATGAATCTTGAAAATCCGAGACACGGGTTTTGTGTAGAACATACCAAAATTAGTCTTCGTATGAGCAATTTTTTGAAATTCGATCTAGATTGAAAGAAACACAAGGTTCTTTGAAGGTGGTTTTCTCATATTTGTTGTTTGGCCATTTTCCAAATTCTTCCAATTACAATATTAGATTCGACTAGTTCCAGTTGAATCATGATGGATAGATCTTTCAGATCCAATCTTGTTTGTTGAGATTCTGTAACCAATCCAAAATTGTAATGGAAAATCATTTTGTAATCAATTTAGTTGTAATTTCCTTTTGCTCTTTGTGTATTTAAACGAAAACAAAGATCAAAGAGAGGGGATGGACAATTATTGGATTAGAGGCAAAGCTAAGAGTTGTATTGTATCTATTTCTGACTTTTAAGGAAAGGAGCTATCAGTGGAATTTCATAATTGTCTACTTGTAATATGTTCTAAATTATTTTTTCAAGGCAGAACTGACTTTTGGGTAGTTGGGCCCACTACCTTAGACAAGGTGATGTTTTGAACATCTAAAGTAGTTTAGTTGTGTGTTTGTTTCTTTGAATTTCAATTGATGTTGCTTAAAGTAAATTTCCTTTTTTTAAAGTAATTTGTTGGCTACTGCATCTTCTAGATTTGTTGTTTCTTGCAATTTCTAGATTTCTATTAATTATTGCTTTAAATTAACATTTGAATTATGTTGGGTGAAATAGGTTAAATTTCCAATTCAGCAAGGTGTGGTTAAATTTCCAATTCAACAAGGTGTGGTTTAATTTAGTATTGATTCAAGTTGTTTGATTAGGATAATTCTTTTTTCCTATAATTTACTTTCTACTTTTTAAATTTAGTATTGGTATTCAAGTTTTACATTTTATTTCTTATTGAATGAGCTTGATAGTTTGAACATAGTCATTTAGACCCAATATTAATGGTTGGTAGCTACTTGCATATATTTTGCGGAATACCTTGAAACGAAAAGACGTTCCTCAGGATTATAATTAATGTCTAGGTGATTAGTTGTTTTTATTAAGCAATTAGTTGCCCCAACATTTTGGCATCATTGTCGGGGAGGCAGTCAAATAGCACTACCACACTAATATTTGCTTGTAGATGCATACCTGATTTCATGAGGGTTGGATATTGAAGATGGAAGGTAAGGACCTACGCACACATCCTGGGGAATAGTGACAAATCTACCCTTGGACCTCGATCACCTTTCTTTCTCCATAATTTCATGTTTTGTTGCAAGTAGACACTCGTTTTTTTGTAAGCCCCAAGAGAATAAAAAAGATTAATTCATCAACGATTGATTCTTAAAGGCAATGTTAATGAATAATGAGATTTCATAAGGATCTATTGATAAATTTAATATCTTATGATGTTGAGTCTTCCTCGGTGCCATGATCTAAATTTTTTGGATCACAAGAGTTTGTTGCAATTTTTCCCCCACTATTGCCCACCAACACGAAGAAAAAAGTGTCAAGACTTTTTCATTACTTGATGGATTCATAACAGGGGAAATGAAGAATTGATCTCCATTTGAAGATCCAAGTCATTGCTACCAAAGTATTTTGCCAAAAGATCTTTTGTTTCCATTCATTTATCATTGAAAAATTGTTGTTCCCTTTGGAAACAACATCGCTGCACCCAAAATCACAGTTGTTGTAATTTACGTAATTTACTTATTATTATTTTTCAATAAAGTGTTGTTTCTTTTCTCATTTCTCTTATGTTTTTATGTTTTAGGTGTTGTTTCCTTCAAAGTCACGATTGTTGTTCCTTCATCAAAATAAAAGAAGGAAGTTCTTAAGTTTCATGTTGTTGCTCCATATCTATCCATTTGTTCCCTAGTCTCATTAAGAATATGGTTGCCTCATATCTAATATTAAACATTCTTATGGTAAGTCTTGTGAGAAATGATTTACTCCTAATTCCTCATTATTTTGTAAAGTGACTATGACTGTTGGATGACTAATCCTTTTCCATGTCATCTTGCTAGGATCGCCCATTGAGTTTGTTTTTGGGAGGGATTTCCACAGTCATGCTTGATAGTTCATGTCCACAAGCTTAAAATGGTATGGGAAATTTTGAGGTTGTAACATGCAACAATGCTACTATTGGATAAATAATTCTCGAATCATAATCATTGCTACCTTAGGTACAGTTATTGTTCCCTTTGTCACAATTGTTGTTTCCTAACTCACAATTGATGTTCCCCCAGTCACAACTATTGTTTCTTGACTCATAGTTGTTGTTCCCTTAGTCACAACTATTATTTCCTTACTTACAGTTGTTGCTCTCTCAATCACAACTGTTGTTTCCTGACTCACAGTTGTTGTACTTACAGTCACAATCGTTGTTTCCTAACTCACAGTTGTTGTTTCCTATGTCACAACTGTTGTTTCCTAAGTCAAAACTGTTGTTCCCTCAGTTACAATTGTTGTTTCCTAGGACATAGCCGTTGTTCCATCAATTATAGTTGTTGTTACCTAATTCCTGGTCGTTGTTACCTAAGTCAGGATCATTGTTACCTCAGTCACAACTATTTTTATTAGCCCATTTTCACACTTTTGATTCAATGCTTGTAGCTCTTTCTAATTTTTTTTCTCCTGGTGAATGTGAAATACTTTTAATGTTCTAGGTCCACTTTGACATAATGATTGGGTAGTCAATTTATCTTTGATTATCTATAAATATAATATTTTTTTTTTAAGGAATAATTATGCAAGGATGATTTCATCATGCCAACTTTCTTAATTTTTAACGTCCTTGATCTTGTAAAATTTATGATGATTAACACAAATTTGTACTTAAATCTTTCTGTCACTACATAACGAACTGTTCCTCAACCCCAATCTTAACGAAGCAAAATATATTTATCAACAATCATTTTAAGGTTATTAGTTTTCGAGAAGCAAGGTTAACCAAGTTGAAAATAGTTACTACAAAACTTTTTACGCCATCCTTAGCTCTTAAGGAGTTGTCCTGCCACCCCATCTATTAAGTAATCTTTTATTGATTAACAATGTGTTGTTGAAGCCCCAAAAATCGGGTCTACAACAAGGGGGATACCCACTCGGTCCGGACCTTGAAAGCAGCTCCTTTTCCGTTTGGGATGGTGGGTCCGATTGGGGATAATGGGACCAATTTCCCAATTTGTGTGTGTTGATAAGAATTGATATTTCTATTTTCTAAGGATTTCTAAGTAAAATGCTTTTAATCTAAGTCTAATTTAAAACATGCAATTGTATTCTAATGAACAGAAATATTTAAGTCTAAAACTAACCCGGGATTCAAATTTTTACTTATGCGATCTAAAATGATTTATAACAGCAATTGGTAATAAAGATCATTCAATTGCTACAGGAAAAGAATTCGATAAAAATGAATTGTTTCATATAAGAAATTAGTCGAAACAATTGTGAGAAACATATCACATAATAAGTCATTCATATATTGAGCATAAACAGAATAGTCATCACTGTACAAAAGTGCCAAATGATAACTCAACCATTCAAGCTTTCATATATAAATGATTGAGCATAAAATATTACTTGGACACATAAGCAAAAATCATTAAGAGATAAAAGTACCATTGATAACAAGTCCTACTCATGAGTTTCAGCAATATAGATTTATCTCTTCCTAATTCAACATCTACTAAGAGTACAAAAGTGCATTTCAGTAGCAAATATTAAACACAGATATTAATAAATCTCGTTCCATTCATTCATCAAAGCCTCCTCTAAGGGTGCAGAAGTGCATGTTCTGAGGAAATGTTTTTGACAAATTTCAGGACCCCTCTCTAAATGCATGAGAGGGGTTAAAATACTACTTCCTAAATACTAAAAATAGTTTGTTACAAAAATATAGGAGGAGATTTAAATGACCATCCTCATCTAAGACAAAAATAAATCAAACTACAACTAAAACTAAATCTGCAATTAACTACCTATGTATCTATTCTTTGAGATCGCAAGCATTCAACATCGGCTTGAGGAGCGTCGGTTGGCCGACCTCTGATTTTAGTTGCCCTGCGAAAATAGAATCGGCAAGTGCTAGCGCTATCTTCTCGACAGAGTTCGTAAGGCATTTGAGAATCATGTATTGACTGTGCGGTTTAACCAAGTACTGCTAGTAAGTTTCGCAATTCAACTTGGTTAACTTCTTGATGGTCTCTGCTCTTTCCTCAGCTTTTTGTTTCCAACTTGTCTGTAGTTGCTGTGCCTTTGGGAGAAATCCTGGTGCGGTCTCTGAAATGAGGTTTGCTCTGTACAGGTTTTCATTGACACAGTCAATGACGTTGTTTGTCGCTGTAGCTGCTTCTTCCACTGCCTGTTCTTCCTTTCTAATCTGTGTGTCCCACTTATGGAAAAGCATTTCTTTGTGGGCTTCATTGATTCTGAGTGCACCTGCTCTCTTTCCTTCTTCCGATTCCTGCCAAGTCAAATAATCAGAAATTATTTTATCAATTAAATCATAATCATGTCGCAAGTCCATGACTTGATTGGTAATTTTATCGCTTATCTCGCAATGGGAACTCCATTGCGATATTCTTTAGCATAATGCCTCTTGCTGTTGCAAGAGTTGGTCGTTTAAGGTAAGGGCTTTTGAGACAAACTCTGTAATCTTGGGATCATCTCTATGCATTTCAAGCAAAGCCTGCAATCGATTTTCCTTTTCGCCAAATTGTTCTGGTATCCCAGCTACATCTGTTGAAAATCTTGCTGTAACTTTTCTAACCTCTGCTACTTCTCGGTTGGCACTGGCTTGTTGTAGTTGTTGCTACAAAACTTGTATTTGTTCCTCTCTATCCTTAAGTAATTGTTATACCTCGGATGCTTTATCAATTGTAGCAGAAGCATAGGCTCCTGCGATCTGAGATAACTTAGTCAGATTTTCAGTAGGGTCAGTGGTAGGGTCTCGCCAAAGGACGTCTAGCTGCTCTGCCTCAGGTGAGAGCACGCTGTCGAGTTTCCTTTTCTTTCTTTGCTTTCTTACCACTGCCTTATGCTGCGGGCTATATAATACATCTAGAGGAGGAGTCTCCTCTATCTTGAGCATGATTTCAGATGATGGGGTAATGGGAATATGCTCTATTTCTGGAGCACTGCTAACTGTTGCCACGACCATATCTGTCACTGTCTATATTGTAGTCTTAGGTGTCTTCGTGTTCTGCTCCTTAGTATTAATCAATTCATTCAATGTTTCCCACTCTTTATCCAACTCAGTTCTTACTGGCTTTGGTGGCTGGATGATGGGAGGGGGAACTTTTACTTATAGTGTAGTCAAGACCGGTTGCTCTGGGCGCTCTTTAGATTGGGCAGTGTCTTTAATTGGCCCTTCACTTTTATTATAGTCACTGTCGGACCGTTTAGAGCTTTCTGGTGATTCTTTTCCAGACTTAGACCTGGACTTGTCTGTACCTGAGCTTCCACTTAAACTGATACTGGGAGTAGGCTCCTTTATTGGTTCCAAGCGTAAATTATCCAAGGGGATGTTAGCTAATCTCCTTTCTCTGTAAAACTTAAATTCTTGGAATTCCGTTGGGGGAAATTGAGTTTGAGCCATGTGCAAAACTTCTTTCAGTGTGCTTTTCTGTTGGAAGGCATCATAAAAAAGATCATCTTCTTTGGAAAATATTTTTATCTTGACTGCAGTAATGATATTCTTAATGACATCAAAATGGTCAAAATGTCTTCCTAGAAACTTGAACAGTCGTAGACACATAATATTGTCTACTTCTTTGAATGCATGATCTAAATCAAACAATGAAAAGGCTCCATACGCCACAGGAAATTGTGACCAAATGGCCTTCTTCTTATCTTTCAACTCTTTGCTGATTCCCCCCACCCCACAGGTCTGGTAGGCAATTTCTCGAGCCAATAACTTATCAGGAACATATAAGGGTAGGACATGAGGGGAGGCAATGCTTCCAAATACTCTGATATAGGTGAAAAACTCTTCTCCAGACCATCTTGCGACAGGAAGAATATCAATTTCCGCTTCGGGGGAAAATCTTGGGGCATCCCTATTACACAACATTCTATACAGAGACAACATAATTCCATGGCAAACTCTGTAAAAATACAGAATAAACTTGGAATCCCACAATTCCTTATGATAAATGTGAATGGGCAAGGGATTCTGTGTAGTCCACTTCCAACCCATTAAAGGAAATTTGGAAACATAACAGATTGCATCCATAACATAGTAGCTAAATAGAAAAGAGGATAAATCCTCTGAGTAGTAGTTCTTTTGGACTAGTAGTTCCAAATAGCCGAAGCTAAATTATCAGACAATATCTGAGCCCAATCCATAATAGTGGCATTAATGGCTGCATCTAATAGGGGTAGCCACTCAGATGAAAACTTGTTGACGTTGGGCCTTCCATATAGTATACATAGCATAACAGCAGCAAAGCAATATGGGGAGGAGAGGGAACCAGTACTGTACATGCCGTGTTTTTACTTTTTCAATGGTTGTTCCCTCGCTGACCAGCTCTTGGTTCACTCCAAAAAATCTTCGTTTTCTTTAGTAAACTTCTCCATGAACTTCTTGTTGTAGGTTGCATGCGGCTCTGGTAGATGATACATGAGTCTTAAATCTTGTGAAGTGAATGACCCAATAAGGTCTTGGCCTCGAGACTTGAATTGTCTGTTTGTTATATCGACATTGTCCAGTACCCACTTAACCATGTCTATGTATGTGAGAATCTTAGGTCTTGCCACTATTCGATGAAGGAATGAACATGCAAGTTTAGTGATTGATGCCTAGGACGACCCGCGTGAGTTTGTCGTTGCTTTAACCTCCATAACTCTGGGCTTTTCTTCTTCGAGCGGACTATACATGCCTTACCAAGTAGTTATGCCAGCATCTCTGTTGCAGGTAGTGTCTGTATATAAGGGCATCATTTCTTTGTCCTCAGCAACTAGAGCTTTTCCCTTCTTTCCCATTTCATTCTGCACACTGCTGCGTATATTATTCTGCTTGTCGCTCCTGCAAATTTACAAGTAAGGAAAGAATAATGGTAAGAGATAAAGTGACGGGAAAGATTTTTAATTTTGAGATCATATGAAATATCCCACCCTATGTGAAATAACCTTTCGATCAGATTTAAATCTTATCTCATAAATGACTATCAACTAACCACTAAATTGACATTAATGCCCATAACTCGGTATCGGATTACAAGAAATACTTTATTGAACCATGAGCCCTGCAGATCTGCAATAAAGCGATTTTGCGATTTGCTTTGCAATATCGCAGTATCGCTATTCCATTTTGTTAACAATCATTTATTTCGTTAGGTGGCTGCGAGATGCGATTTACGAGATACCTTATCGCATATCGCCAGATTGAGATATTTTACCTTAGGTGATACTTGCGGCGTATGAAATCCACGATGTGCGATGAGTCTTTAAGGCGCGTGATCTCGCATCGCGTTTTCGCAATTTCGAAAGCTTGTTTATATGATGTTCCACGATGCGATGTTTTATTGTTAAGAGAACAATTTTATTCGGAACTTATAATAAAATTTAAGTTTTTTAGGTTTTGCGGGTGTTTTCCTATTTTTATGATAGCATGTTTTATTCAAAGGGAAACATAGTGCTAGTTTTTATTTTTTAGAAGGGTCCCCATTTATTTAGCTTTATTACTAAAACTAAATAAAAAGTGGGGTTGTTGCTGGCCACAACAATTGGCGATTCACTAGGAAGAACCAGTTATCTCTGATTATCTTTTGAATTTTCTAAACTTCCAAAACAGAAAAGTTTTCTGGAAAATCAAACTTTATTATAGAAATATAAAGTGCATCATGCTTTCAGTCGTTAATGATAGTTTGTTTCTTCTATGTTCACTCTAATTATTTACTTCCCAAAGCTAGTCATTGTGTTTACATCAACCACTACTTAGTTTATAAAGATAAAAATAAAGAATTCTCTGTAGATCAGCTTTAAGTATGCTCATTTGTCATAGGTAGAGCCTCTGCTGCTAGCAGGCGTTCATAGCCTTGATAGGGTTACCTGTTACCCAACAATGATCCTGTATCCTACTTGGAGAAATATACAATTTTCAAGGATAAATCCATATCCACACTTGTTGTTTTTTGTTTTCTTTTAATTCTTAAAGAGCAATGTCTTGGTTTGGTAGCCAAATTATGACAGTGCCATTCACTTGATTTATAACTTTGTTGAACAAGCTGGCTCGTGATGAGACCCCTTGTCTTTTGATTGGAACAATCTTGAGTCATTGCCTTGTTTTGTTATGGAGTTTTGGAAATGTCAGCAAGTTATAATATTTATGATCATGATAAGTCGGCTCGTGATGAGACCTCTTATTCTTTAAGCTTCTAATGTATGATTAGATTACTCTTTGAAACTCGTAAGTCCATAGGTGGGGAGAAAGTCATTGGTTCCTTAAGAATAGCTCTGGACGACAATTATAGAGTTTTTGGAAACAACTTTTCTACAGGGAACCTTTATTTTGTTATTGATGCTTTTCATTCACTGATATAAAACAAATTCTCGCTGAAGGTTGTTTTTCATCAAAATTTGTAAGACTGAAACTAGTAACATTTTTAGGCTTGTATCATTTGACTGTATCTTTCAATAATAATGATCGATTTTCCAAATCAGTTCTATTTATATAAACGAAAAAACAAAATCTAAAAAAATACTAATCTTTTTTGTGAATTCCCAAAGTTAACCATTTACAACTTGTTTTATTATCAAAATAAAACTATAAACAATAATTTACAAAAATAGAAGAGGTCATCTTCTATGGGAAGTATTTTTTAAGGATCTGCCCATTAACAGGGAAATATTCTTTCTTCCCTGCTAAATCTTGCAACAGGAAAGTGGGTGGACCTATGATTTCAACAATTTGGAATGGGCCAAGCCACATTCGTTGGAATTTAGAATGTTTGCTTTTTTCCTCATGAGCCTTATCCCATTTCAAAACTAAATCTCTAATTTGAAAATCCTTCCTAGATACCATGCTCGAATCGAAGGAAGCCTTTACTAATGCTTGATGATGAGTGTGTGTGATTTTAGCATGTTCTCATTGCTCTTCTAGCTTAAGGATCTGCAATTGTCTTAGTTGTAAAGACGAAGTTGGTGTTTCGTCGATAAATTGAACTAAGGCCAAAGAAAGAATTGCTAGATGAGTTGGGAGAACTACTTCTTTCACATAAACTAAATTAAAGGGAGAAGTGTTAATGGAAGCCTTTTGGGTTATTCGGTCTGCCCATAAAGCATACATCAAAGATTTATGCCAATTTTTATGATTATGATCAATGGTTCGCTTAATGATTCTGATTAAATTTTTATTTGTTGATTCAGCCAACCTGTTCCCTTGTGGGAAATAATTGGCAGAATATTTAAGCTTAAAACCTATTTTAAGTGCAAATTCAGTCGTAGCATTGCCAGAAAAATATGATGAATTATCAAACATTAAAGCAGAGGATAAACCAAACCTGGTGATTATGAACTGATCTATGAAATTAATGATATGTTCAGCATTGGCTGCCTTGAGCGGAACTACTTCTACCCATTTAGTAAAATAATCTGTAGTTGTAAGGATATACCTATGCTGTTTAGAAGAGTGAGGAATGATCTCACCTATTATATCCAATCCCCATTGATTAAAAGGCTGATAGATATTGACTGGTTACAAAGGCAATGATGGTTTCTTTTATCTCCCGGCAGCAGTTTGACAAACTGGACATTTCCTTACATAGATATGCGCATCTTTAAATAGCGTAGGCCAATAATATCCTGCAAGCAAAATTTTATGTGCTGTAGCATTTCCCGCATAATGTCCACCTGCTGGTCCATCATGGAGTTCCTGCAACACCTTTTTAGCTTTAGATTTCTCAAGACATCGAAGGAGAACATAATCATAATTCATCCTAAAAAGTACATCATTTATGAGTTGATACTGTTTAGCCTTCAATCTTAAGGCTCTTTTCTTTGTATAATTCAGATTTGAAAGAGCATATCCATTCTTTAGATAAAATATGATATCAGCGTATCTTGATTCAATATCGTTTAGGCTTCATACATTTGTACCTCTTGATTTGGAGATGATATTTCAGAAATAAGCGATGCTCCAGCGAACATCTTGCAAAAGCCTTGACCTTTTACAATATTTGTTGGCCTGATCTCAACGACGTATTCTTGTAAGGCAGTGACCCAATTTGCTCTCTTTTCACCCACATCTTTCTGTACTAAAAGATTTCTTACCGCTGAAAACGACACTATGATATTTGTGGGTTTTAAGAAGAAAGGGTCTAAAATATTTGATTGCTTTGAAAATAGCATAAGCTTGTTTCTCAACATCAGAATAATTTAATTCAGCTCCTTGTAGATTTGAACTAAAGAAGGCAATTGGGGCTTCTGCCTTGTCTTGATTTGCTTGAGTGAGTATCGCAGGATATGACTTATCAGAGGCAAATTTATACTAAATAAAAGGATCGGAAAAATTTGGAGTCGCTAAGGATGGGGCAATAATAATCGCTTGCTTAATCAGATTGAACGCTTCATATTCCTCTTGGCCCCATTTGA
>APFE031220899.1:12567-37841 GCA_000404065.3 Pinus taeda | reverse complement strand
AACTCAAGTTTACATGTTAGCATAGTTTTGTTTCCCTCTCGACCAACTAATACACATCCTGCTCCTGCTCCATCACTAGACTTAGAACCATCAAAAAATAATTTCCAAAATAAAGATTTATTTATAGGACTATCTATAAAATTAATACATGTAGAACTATCTGTTTGAGAAAAATTTTCCACTTGAGATAGAACAAAATGTTCTAGGTAAGGCGAAGTATGAGCATTAAAATTTCCCAAGCAAGAGTCAACAGAATAGTTGCCAATTATATTGTTTCTGTATGCTACAGGTTTATTTTCTCCTTCCAATTCCGTCACTATGTATTTTTGGTGTCTTTCTCGCTCAACCTTTATTTGATTTGGTTCACCATTGTAAGGGAGCCACATATGTGGCCAGTCGGTTGCAAAGTGTCCATGAAGCTTTTCAGACCAATCCCTACTAAGAAGTAAGCCATAAAATTTGGGAATGTCTGCAACTAGAATATCAATGACTTGACATAGCTTTGGATTAGATGAAAACCTTATGGTAATTTGATTTAGTTCACCAATTACTTCAACTTGCGATCGATCCAGCCGAACTATGCATACTGCAGATTTTTGAGGTTGGACATTTAACTTTGCACATATTATTTTAGGTAAGATATTAGATGAAGCTCCTGAATCTACCAAACAATTATGCAAGTTTTTATTGAAAATTTCATAAGTAAGAAGGAATGGGGGAGTATGGGATTTTGACCTACCTCTGATTAAGGCAATATCATTTGGATCAACTTTATTTGCCATATTAGTTGGAGGTTTTCCCATCTCATGAGAAGCTTGCAAGATTACAACGGCAAGGAGAGGTGCAACGGGGATTGCATGTAACTCTTTCAAAAGTATCTTTTGTTCATGTTTCAATTTACTCAATTCATGAAAAGTAATGCTAGCCCTAGTCTTCTTCATGTCCTCAATGATATTATATTCCATCTCATCAGAAACAATCAATGTTTTTGATGGAGTTGAGGGATCAGATTGGACTGGGCTTGTTTGAGTCTCTTTTGGTGATGATTTCTTACGTGCGACTTTATCTTTAGATGTCGAGCTTACGCTCTTCTGTTTAGGACTAGGTTGTGGAGGATCGAATTGATTTCTACTTTTGGTACTAACTGGTAATACCTATTGATCCTCTTCGTCTGGAAGAATGAAGTCCCACATTCCCTGTACTTCTACAACTTCATCTTCATCAGTAGGTTCTTCGTTAGAAACTTCTTCTTCTTCTTCTTCAGATTCTGCATTTGATATAGTATTGGGAGGCTTTGAATCAGTTGAGGGATTTTTTCTATAACGCTTATAGGGCTTTTTTGAAGAAGTCTCTGCTACTTGTTTCTTAATGTCAACCATTTCGTTAGACATGGTTTTTAATATTTTCTGTAATCCTTCTAAATCAAATGGGTCTTTTGATTGCTTTTTCTTAGGATCATCTTTAAAAGTAGCATTTTTAGATTTTCTTTCATCGACAACGTTTTTCTTTTCTAAAGCTAAGATACGTTTCTCTACCGCTATCGCTTCATGTTTTCAGCTAATGTTGTCTTGGCAGCCCTATCAACGAAGATTGCTATGTTTGATGGTAAAGCAGATATGTACCATTCACTTCGAACTTCTTCGCTAGGCTTGGAAGCGATCGAAATTTTATTCAAAAGATTGTTGAAACACGAGTTAAAATCTTTGATAGGTTCTCTCGATTCAGTGTTTAGATTCGATAGATCATTGGTTAGTGTTGCTGTAGATCTATCATCACCGAAATTAGTCAAGAATTGCTCTTGGAAAATGTCCCAACTAGTGATGGATCCTGATGGTAATGAAAAATACTAGGATCTGACTGATCCTTTTAATGTGTACAGAAAGTGTCGGAAAATAACATCTTCATTGGTAACACCATTTAAATTTATCGATAACATAAAGTTGTTTATGTGTTTTTTTGCTAGCATCCCCGCTTCGGGATTAAACTTGGGTAGACATTTTTCAGGATGGGCCGGTAATTGACTCAAGGGCGCAGGCATTGAGACTGCCCCTGGATTATTCCATGGGTTTTGGCCCATCGTTGAACTACTAACAGAGGAAAGCACAGACGAAGTTACTTGTGGAAGGGACGAGGATGTTAAAGTTCCAGTACTCTGATGGACAACAATTTGAAGTGGAGGGGTGGATGGTTGACTTTGCAATGGAGAAGTTGGAATGGATGTTGATGATGAAAGAGTCTCACTATCAGACCCTTGAGGTGATTTCCTTGCTCTTTTCCTTTTAGGCAGAGGTAATTTGGTTGGTTCAATACCAAAATTTTCACTTTGCAATCTGGTTAAACGATGAGAAGGATTGTATTGCGAAGTCACACTACCTTGAGATATTTCAGATTTTTGCGGTGATATGGAAAATCCTTGATGTTTATGAATTAAAGATTCAACTTCAGGAGATTCAATAGTATATTTCTCTGAAATGTTTGCGTTTGTGGTAGTGGTTGTTATTTTCTCAAGTTCTCGCTTAGGATTTAAAGATTCAGAATGTGATGGAGAAGTCGGGGGAGATGTTGAGGGTGATTTACTCTCGGAATGGTATTTAGATTTGGATTTACTAGCCATTAATAATTTGGGGCCCTCTTTCTAGCGCCAAATATGTTGAAGCTCCGAAAATCGGGTCTATAACAAGGGGGATACCCACCCGGTCCGGACCTTGAAAGCAGCTCCTTTTCCGTTTGGGATGGTGGGTCCAACTAGGGATAGTGGGACCAATTTCCCAATTTGTGTGTGTTGATAAGAATTGATATTTATGTTTTCTAAAGATTTCAAAGTAAAACACTTTTAATCTAAGTCTAATTTAAAACATGCAATTTTATTCTAATGAACTGAAATATTTAAGTCTAAAACTAACTCGGGATTCAACTTTTTTACTTATGCAATCTAAAATGATTTTTAACAACAATTGGTAATAAAGATCATTCAATTGCTACAAGAAAAGAATTTGATAAAAATGAATTGTTTTGTATAAGAAATTAGCCGAAACAATTGTGAGAAACATATCGCATAATAGGTCATTCATATATTAAGCATAAACAGAATAGTCATCACCGTACAAAAGTGCCAAATGATAACTCAAGCATTCAAGCTTTCATATATAAAAAACTAAGCATAGAATATTACTTGGACACATAAGCAGAAATTATTAAGAGATAAAAGTACCATTGATAACAAGTCTTACTCATGAGCTTCAGCAATATAGATTTATCTCTTCTTAATTCAACATCTACTAAGAGTACAAAAGTGCATTTCAGTAGCAGATATTAAACACAGATATTAATAAATCTCGTTCTATTCATTCATTAAAACCTCCTCTGAGGATCCAAAAGTGCATGTTCTAAGGAAATGTTTTTGACAAATTTCAGGACCCCTCTCTAAATGCATGAGAGGGGTTAAAATACTACTTAAATACTAAAAATAGTGTGTTACAAAGATATAGGAGGAGGTTTAAATGATTGTTCTCATCTAAGGCAAAAATAAATCAAAACTACAACTAAAACTGAATCTGGAATTAACTATCTATGTATCTGTTCTTTGAGATCGCAAGCATTCAACATTGGCTTGAGGAGCGTTGGTTGGTTGACCTTCGATTTTAGTTGCCATGTGAAAACAGAATCGGCAAGTGCTGGCGCTATCTTCTCGACAGAGTTCGTAAGGCATTTGAGAGTCATGCATTGACTGTGTGGTTTAACCAAGTACTGCCAGTAATTTTCCTGATTCAACTTGGTTAACTTCTTGATGGACTCTGCTCTTTCCTCAGCATTTTGTTTCCAGCTTGTCTGTAGTTGTTGTGCCTTTGGGGGAAATCCCGGTGCGGTCTCTGAAATGAGGTTTGATCTGTGCAGGTTTTCATTGACACAGTCAATGACGTTGTTTGCTGCTATAGCTGCTTCTTCCGCTCCCTGTTCTGCCTTCCTAATCTGTGCGTCCCACTTATGGAAAAGCATTTCTTTGTGGGCTTCATTGATTCTGAGTGCACCTGCTTTCTTTACTTCTTCTGATTCCTGCCAAGTCAAATAATCAGAAATTCTTTTATCAATTAAAGCATAATCATGTTGCAAGTCTATGACTTGATTGGTAATTTTATCGCTTATCTCGCAATGGGAACTCCATTGCGATATTCTTTGGCATAATGCCTCTTGCTGTTACAAGAGTTGGTCATTTAAGGCAAGGGCTTTTGAGACAAACTCTGTAAGCTTGGGATCATCTCTATGCATTTCAAGCATAGCCTGCAATTGATTTTCCTTTTCGACCAAATTGTTCTGGTATTCCAGCTGCATCTGTTGAAAATCTTGCTGTAACCTTTCTAATCTCTCCTTTGCTTCTCGGTTGGCACTGGCTTGCTGTAGCTGTTGTTGCAAAACTTGTATTTGTTCCTCTCTATCCTTAAGTAATTGCTGTACCTCAGATGCTTTATCAATTGTAGCAGAAGCATAGGCTCTTGCGATCTGAGATAACTTAGTTAGATTTTCAGTAGGGTCAGTGGTAGGGTCTCGCCAAAGGACGTCTAGCTGCTCTGCCTCAAGTGAGAGCACACTGTCGAGTTTCCTTTTCTTTCTTTGCTTTCTTACCACTGCCTTATGCTGCGTGCTATAGAATACATCTAGAGGAGGAATCTCCTCTATCTTGAGCATGATTTCAGATGATGTGGTAATGGAAATATGCTCTATTTCTGGAGCATTGCTGACTGTTTCCACGATCATATCTGTCACTGTCTGTACTATAGTTTCAGGTGTCTTCGTGTTCTGCTCCTTAGTATTAATCAATTCATTCAATGTTTACCACTCTTTATCCAACCCAGTTATTATTGGCTTTGGTGGCTGGATGATGGGAGGGGGAACTTTTACCTGTGGTGTAGTCAAGACCGGTTGCTCTGGGCGCTCTTTAGATTGGGTAGTGTTTCTAACTGATCTTTCACTTTTATTATGGTCATTCTCAGACCATTTAGAGCGTTCTGGTGATTCTTTTCCAGACTTAGATTTGGACTTGTCTGTACCTGAGCTTCCACTTAAACTGATACTAGGAGTAGGCTCCTTTATTGGTTTCAAGCGTAACTTATCCAAGGGGATGTTAGCTAATCTCTTTTCTCTGTTCAACTTAAATTCTTGGAATTCCGCTGGGGGAAATTGAGTTTTAGCCATGTGCAAAACTTCTTTCAGTGTGATTTTTTGTTGGAAGGCATCATCAAAAAGATCATCTTCTTTGGAAAATATTTTTATCTTGACTGCAGTAGTGAAATTCTTAATGACACCAAAAGGGTCAAATTGTCTTCCTGGAAACCTGAACAGTTGTAGACACAACGTATTGTCTACTTCTTTGAATGCATGACCTAAATCAAACAATGAAAAGGCTCTACAGGCCACAGGAAACTGTGGCCAAATGGCCTTCTTCTTATCTTTCAACTCTTTGCTCATTCCTCCCACCCCGTAGGTCTGGTAGGCAATTTCTCAAGCCAATAACTTATCAGGAACATATAAAGGTAGGACATGAGGGGAGGAAATGCTTCCAAATACTCTGACATAGGTGAAAAGCTCTTCCCCAAACCATCTTGCAACTGGGAGAATATCAACTATCGCTTCAGGGAAAATCTTGGGGCATCCCTATTATACAACATTCTATACAGAGGCAACATAATTCCAAGGCAGATTCTGTAAAAATACGGAATAAACTTGGAATCCCACGATTCCTTATGATAAATGTGAATGGGCAAGGGATTCTATGTAGCTCACTTCCAACCCATTAAAGGAAATTTGGAAACATAACAGATTGCATCCATAACATAAGCAGCTAAATAGAAAGGAGGATAAATCCTCTGAGTAGTGGTTCTTTTGGACTGGTAGTTCCAAATAGCCGAAGCTAAATTATCAGGCAATATCTGAGCCCAATCTATAATAGTGGCATTAGCGGTTGCATCTAATAGGCGTAGCCACTCAGATGAAAACTTGTTGACATTGGGCCTTCCATATAGTCTACATAGCATAGTAGCAGCAAAGAAATATGGGGAGGAGAGGGAACCAGTACTGTACATACCGTGTTTTTACTTTTTCAATGGTTTTTCCCTCGCTGACCAGCTCTTGGTTCACTCCACCAAATCTTCGTTTTCTTTGGTAAACTTCTCCACGAACTGCTTGTTGTAGGTTGCTTGTGGCTTTGGTAGATGATACATGAGCCTTAAATCTTGTGAAGTGAATGACCTAATGAGGTCTTCGCCTTGAGACTTGAATTGTCTGTCTGTTATATCGGCGTTGTCCAGTACCCACTTAACCATGTATTTGTATGGGAGAATCTTAGGTCTTACTGCTATTCGATGAAGGAATGAACATGCAATTTCAGTGATTGATGCCTCAGACGACCCGCGTGAGTCTGTTGTTGCTTTAACCTCCATAAATCTGGGCTTTTCTTCTTCGAGCAGACTGTACATGCCTTCCCAAGTAGTTATGTCGGCATCTCTGTTGTAGGTAGTGTTTGTGTATAAGGGCGTCATTTCTTTGTCCTCAGCAACCGAAGTGTTTCCCTTCTTTCCCATTTCGTTGTGCACACTGCTGCGTATATTATTCTGCTTGCCGCTCCTACAAATTTACAAGTAAGGAAAGAATAATGGTAAGAGATAAAGTGACAGGAAAGCTCTTTAATTTTGAGATCATATCAAATATACCACCTTACGTGAAATAACCTTTCGATTAGATTTAAATCTTATCTCATAAATGACTATCAACTAACCACTAAATTGACATTAATGCCCATAACTCGGTATCGAATTACGAGAAATACTTTATTGAACCATAAGCCCTAGAGTTATGTGATAAAGCGATTTTGCGATTTGCTTCGCAAGATCGCAGATCGCAATATCGCTATTCCGTTTTGTTAACAATCATTTATTTCGTTAGGTGGCTGCGAGATGCGATTTGCTAGATGCCTTATCGCATATCGCCGGATCGAGATATTTTACCTTAGGTGATACTTGCGGCGTATGAAATCCGCGATGTGCGATGAGTCTTTAAGGCACGTGATCTCGCATCGCGTTTTCGCAATTTCAAAAGCTTGCTTATATGATGTTCCGCGATGCGATGTTTTATTGTTAAGAGAACGATTTTATTCGGAACTTATCATAAAACTTAAGTTTTTTAGATTTTGCGGGTGCTTTCCTATTTTTATGATAGCATGTTTTATTCAAAGGGAAACATAGTGCTAGTTTTTATTTTTTAGAAGGGTACCCGTTTATTTAGCTTTATTACTAAAACTAAATAAAAAGGGAGGTTGTTGCTGGCCACAACAATTGGCGATTCACTAGGAAGAATCAGTTATCTCTGATTATCTTTTGAATTTTCTAAACTTCCAAAACATAAAAGTTTTCTAGAAAATCAAACTTTATTATAGAAATATAAAGTGCATCATGCTTTCAGCCGTTAATGAGAGTTTGTTTCTTCTATGTTCACTCTGATTATTTACTTCCCAAAGCTAGTCATTGTATTTACATCAGCCACTACTTAGTTTAGAAAGATAAAAACAAAGACTTCTCTGTAGATCAGTTTTAAGTATGCTCATTTGTTGTAGGTAGAGCCTCTGCTGCCAGCAGGCGTTCATAGCCTCGACAGGGTTACCTGTTACCCAACAATGATCCTGTATCCTACTTGGAGAAATATACAATTTTCAAAGATAAATCCATATCCACACTTGTTGTTTTTTGTTTTCTTTTAATTATTAAAGAACAATGTCTTGGTTTGGTAGCCAAATTATGACAGTGACATTCACTTGATTTATAACTTTGTGGAACAAGTTGGCTTGTGATGAGACCCCTTGTCTTTTGATTGCAACAATCTTGAGCCATTGCCTTGTTTTGGTATGCATTTTTGGCAATTTCAGCAAGTTATAATATTTATGATCATGATAAGTCGGCTCGTGATGAGACCTCTTATTCTTTAAGCTTATAAAGTATGATTAGATTACTCTTTGAAACTCGTAATTCCCTAGGTGGGGAGGAAGTCATTGGTTCCTTAAGAATAGCTCTGGACGACAATTATAGAGTTTTTGGAAACAACTTTTCTACAGAGAACCTTCATTTTGTTATTGATGCTTTTCTTTGACTCATATAAAACAAATTCTCACTAAAGGTTGTTTTTCATCAAAATTTGTAAGACTGAAACTAGTAGCATTTTTAGGCTTGTGGCATTTGACTGTATCTTTCAATAATAATGATCGATTTTCCAAATCAATTCTATTTATACAAGAGAAAAAACAAAATCTAAAAGAAATACTAATCTTTTTTGTGAATTCCCAAAGTTAACCATTTACAACCTGTTTTATTATCAAAATAAAACTATAAACAATAATTTACAAAAATAGAAGAGGTCATCTTCTATGGGAAGTACTTTTTAAGGATCTGCCCATTAACAGGCAAAGATTCTTTTTTTCCTGCTAAATCTTGCAACATGAAAGTGGATGGACCTATGATTTCAACAGTTTGGAATGGGCCAAGCCACATTCATTGGAATTTAGAATGTTTGCCCTTTCCCTCATGAGCCTTATCCCATTTCAAAACTAAATCTCCAATTTGAAAATCCTTCCTAGATACCATGCTTGAATCGAAGGAAGCCTTTACTAATACTTGATGATGAGCGTGTGTGATTTTAGCCTGTTTCGTTGCTCTTCTAGCTTAAAGATCTGCAATTGTCTTAGTTGTAAAAATGAAGTTGGTGTTTCGTCGATAAATTGAACTAAGGCCAAAGAAAGAATTGCTAGATGAGTTGGGAGAACTACTTCTTTCCCATAAGCTAAATTAAAGGGAGAAGTGCTAATGGAAGCCTTTTGGGTTATTTGGTCTGCCCATAAAGCATACATCAAAGATTTGTGCCAATTTTTATGATTCTAATCAATAGTTTGCTTAATGATTCTGATTAAATTTTAATTGTTGATTCGGCCAACCCGTTCCCTTGTGGGTAATACTTGGCAGAATATTAAGCTTAAAACCTCTTTTAAGTGCAAATTCAGTCATAACATTGCCAAAAAAATATGATGCATTATCAAAAAATTAAAGCGGATGGTAAACCAAACTTGGTGATTATGAACTGATCTATGAAATCAATGATATGTTTAGCATTGGCTGTCTTGAGCGGAACTGCTTCTACCGATTTAGTAAAATAATCTGTAGCTGTAAGGATATACTTATGTTGTTTAGAAGAGTGAGGAACGATCTCACCTATTATATCCAATCCCCGTTGATCAAAAGGTTGATTGATATTGACTGGTTGCAAAGGAAATGATGGTTTCTTCTGTCTCTCGGCAGCAATTTGACAAACTTGACATTTCCTTACATAGCTATGCGCATCTTTAAATAATGTAGGCCAATAATATCCTGTGCGTAAAATTTTGTGTGCTGTAGCATCTCTCGCATAATGTCCACCTGCTGGTCCATCATGGAGTTCCTACACCACCTTTTTAGCTTTAGATTTCTCAAGACATCGAAGGATAACAAAATCATAATTCATCCTAAAAAGTACATCATTTATGAGTTGATACTGTTTAGCCTTCATTCTTAAGGCTCATTTCTTTGTATAATTCAGATTTGAAGGAGCATATCCGTTCTTTAGATAAAATACGATATTAGCGTATCTTGATTCAATATCGTTTAGGCTTACCTCATACATTTGTACCTCTTGATTTGGAGATGACATTTCATAAATAAGCGATGCTCCAACCATCTTGCAAAAGCCTTGACCTTTTACAATATTTGTTGGCCTGATCTCAGCGTCGTATTCTTGTAAGACAATGACCCAATTTGCTCTCTTTTCACCCACATCTTTTTGTACTAAAAGATTTCTTACTGCTAAAAACGACACTATGATCTTTGTATGGGTTTTAAGAAGAAAGGGTCTAAAATATTTGACTGCTTTGAAAACAACATAAGCTTGTTTCTCAACATCATAATAATTTAATTCAGCCCCTTGCAGATTTGAACTAAAAAAGGCAATCGGGGCTTTCGCCTTGTCTTGATTGGCTTGAGTGAGCATCGCAGCATATGACTTATCAGAGGCAAATGTATACAAAATAAAAGGATCAGAAAAATTTGGAGTCGCTAAGGATGGGGCATTAATAATCGCTTGCTTAATAAGATTGAATGCTTCATATTCCTCTTGGCCCCATTTGAAAAGTGAATTATTTTTTATCATTGCTTGTCATGGTGACACAATCCTTGAAAAGTTTGGAACAAATCTTTTAACAAAAATAATTTGGCCAAGGAAGGATTGCATGGCTTTCTTATTGTGTGGCAAGGATATTTCGGAAATTTCCTTAATTCTATTGGGATCAATATGGATTCCAGATTTTGACACCATAAATCCAAGGAGTTTTCCTTTACTTAATGCGAAAAAGGACTTTTTTTGGGTTAAGTGAAATCCCATACCTTTGGCAACGTTGGAAGATCCACTTTAAGTCTTTGAGGTGATTACCACGTTTTTTTAGAATATACTGTTATGTCATCCTAGTAAATCACCACTAATTTGTTTATTAATCCCTTAAATGTGATATCCATGGCCCTTTGAAATGTGGCGCCAGCGTTGATCAGACCAAAAGGCATCTTTTGATATGCGTAAGTACCCCATTTGGTTCTGAACGTCGTTTTAGCTAATTCTCAGGATAGACCAGAACTTGGTTGTAGCCGGAGAAACCATCTAAAAAGGACATTAATTATGATTGTGCAAATGCTTGCAATATTTGTTCCATAGGAGGCAGGGAAAATTATCCTTTTGACATGCTTTGTTAAGATTTCGAAAGTCAATACAAATCCTAATATCTCTGTTTTTCTTTCTAATTGGAACCATATTGGAAACCCATCTAGAATGTCGAACATGAAAAATAATTTTGGCTTTTAATAATTTATTAAGCTCGGACTTAATCTGACTTTCCAAATTAGGATGGATCTTCCTCAACTTTTGCTGGACAAGATTTTCATCAACTATCATCGGGATAGTATGCTGAATAATCGAAGTGTCGTAAGTTTTAAGATCATCGTAGTTCCAGGCAAAGACACTTTTGTATTGTTTCAGGAGCTGAAAGTAGGCTAATTTTTCTTCTTGGGCTAGGCCAAGACCCAGGTTGATATTCTGTGGCTTGGTATCCGTTTCTAGATTTATTAATTCATAATTTAGAGTTGAACTCTCAAGTTTTGAATTGATAGATCTTTTAAAACAGTCTTTCAAATCATATAGGTCTTCCAACTTGACTACAGATTTTGGTATAACATTATTAGTGCTTTCTTGTTGTAATTTCTAGACATGTTGGTCCTCATCAATTATCTGATTAGTGTAAGATCCTTCCGATGTCAAGAAACTTACAATATCAGGATCATTGTTGAAAATTCTCCAGTTTGTAACATTTTCAGGGATGGAGGGCCTAAAGATCAATTTGATTGAAAACATGTCTGGGCTATAGTCTTCCGAGGGAATGAGCTTGGAAGCTACATTAGTCAGGAGGTCAGCACTAACATTTTGGAGTCTGGGAATAGGTGAAATATTAAATGCTATAAAATGTTTAGTCAGATCTTGCACTAAAGATTGATAATGCTTCAAATGACCTGATACACAATGTATAGTATTTCGTACCTGTTTAATAACAATCTCAGAGTCTCCGAAGACTTGTAGATACTTGATATCTAATCCGATTGCCTTGTACAGTCCTTGGACTAGAGCTTCGTATTCTGCAGTATTGTTTGTGCAATCGAACTCGAGTCTACATGTTAGCATAATTTTGTTTCCCTCTGGACTAACTAATACACATCCTACTCCTGCCCCATCATTAGACTTAGAATCATCAAAAAATAATTTCCAAAATAAAGATTTATTTACAGGACTATCTATAAAATTAACACATTTAGAACTATTTGTTTGAGAAAAATTTTCCACTTGAGACAGAACAAAATGTTCTAGGTAAGGCGAAGTATGAGCATTAAAATTTCCTAAGAAAGAGTCAACAGAATAGTTGCCAATTATATTGTTGTTGTATGCTACAGGTTCATTTTCTCCTTCCAATTCCGTCACTATGTATTTTTGGTGTCTTTCTCGCTCAACCTTTATTTGATTCAGTTTACCATTGTAAGGGAGCCACATATGTGACTAGTCAGTTGCAAAGTATCCATGAAGCTTTTCAGACCAATCCTTACTAAGAATTAAGCCATAAAATTCAGGAATGTCTGCAACTAGAATATCAATGACTTGACATAGCTTTAGATTAGACGACAACCTTATGGTAATTTGATTTAGGTCACCGATTACTTCAACTTGCGAGTGGTCCAGCTAAACTATGCGTACTACAGATTTTTGAGGTTGGACATTTAACTTTGCACATATTGTTTTAGGTAAGATATTAGATGAAGCTCTTAAATCTACCAAACAATTATGCAAGTTTTTATTAAAAATTTCGTAAGTAAGAAGGAATGGGGGAGTATGGGATTTTGACCTACCTCCGATTAAGGCAATATCATTTGGATCAACTTTATTTGCCATATTAGTTGGAGGTTTTCCCATCTCATGAGAAGCTTGCGAGATTACAGCAGCAGGGAGAGGTGCAACAGGAATTGCATGTACTCTTTCAAAAGTATCTTTTGTTGATGTTTCAATTTACTCAATTCATGAAAAGTAATGTTAGCCCTAGTCTTCTTCATGTCTTCAATGATATTATACTCCATCTCATCAGAAACAATTAGGGTTTTTGATGGAGTTGAGGGATCGGATTGGACTGGGCTTATTGGAGTCGCTTTTGGTGATTATTTCTTACCTGTGACTTTATCTTTAGATGTCGAGCTTACGCTCTTCTGTTTAGGACTAGATTGTGGAGGATCGAGTTGATTTCTACTTCTGGTACTAACTGGTAATACCTCTTGATCCTCTTCGTTTGGAAGAATGAAGTCCCACATTCCCTGTACTTCTACAACTTCATCTTCATCAGTAGGTTCTTCGTTAGAAACTTCTTCTTTTTCTTCTTCAGATTCTGCATTTGATATAGCATTGGGAGGCTTTGAATCAGTTGAGGGATTTTTTTCTATAAGGCTTATAGGGATTTTTTGAAGAAGTCTCTGCTACTTGTTTCTTAATGTCAACCATTTCGTTAGACATGGTTTTTAAGACTTTCTGTAATCCTTCTAAATCAAATGGGTCTTTTGATTGCTTTTTCTTAGGATCATATTTAAAAGTAACCTTCTTAGATTTTCTTTCATCGACAATGTTTTTCTTTTCTAAAGCTAAGATACGTTTCTCTACCGCTATCGCTTCCTTCATGTTTTCAGCTAATGTTGTTTTGGCATCCCTATCAACGAAGATCACTATGTTTGATGGTAAAGAAGATATGTACCATTCACTTCGAACTTCTTCGCTAGACTTGGAAGCGATCATAATTTTATTCAAAAGCTTGCTGAAACGCGAGTTAAAATCTTTGATAGGTTCTCTCGATTCAGTCTTTAGATTGGATAGATCATTGATCAATGTTGCTGTAGATATATCATCGCTAAACTTAGTCAAGAATTGCTCTGGAAAATGTCCCAACTAGTGATGGATCCTGATGGTAATGAAAAATACCAAGATCCAGCTGCTCCTTGTAATGTGTAAGGAAAGAGTCGGACAACAACATCTTCATTAGTAACAGCGTTTAAATTTATTGATAACATAAAGTTGTTTATCTGTTCTTCTGCTAGCATGCCTGCTTTGGGATTAAACTTGGGCAGCCATTTTTCAGGATGGGCCAGTAATTGACTCAAGGGCGCAGGCATTAAGACTGCCCCTAGATTATTTCATAGGTTTTGGGCCATCGTTGAACTACTAATAGAGGAAAGTGCAAATGAAGTCGCTTGTTTAAGGGATGAGGATGTTAAAGTTCCAGTACTTTGATGGACAACAATTTGAAATGGAGGGGTGGATGGTTGACTTTGCAATGGAGAAGTTGGAATGGATGTTGATGATGAAAGAGTCTCACTATCAGACCCTTGAGGTGATTTCCTTGCTCTTTTCCTTTTAGGTAGAGGTAATTCGGTTGGTTCGATACCAAACTTTTCACTTTGCAATCTGGTTAAAGGATGAGAAGGATTATATTGCGAAGTCACACTACCTTGAGATATTTCAGACTTTTGCGGTGATATGGAAAATCCTTGAAGTTTATGAATCAAAGATTCAACTTCAGGAGGTTCAATAGTAGATTTCTCTGAAATGTTTGGGTTTGTGGCAGTGGTTGTTATTTTCTCAACTTCTCGCTTAGGATTTAAAGATTCAGAATGTGATGGAGAAGTCGGGGGAGATGTTGAGGGCGATTTACTCTCAGAATGGTATTTAGATTTGGATTTACTAGCCATTAATAGTTCGGGGCCCTCCTTCTAGCGCCAAATATGTTTAAGCCTCGAAAATGGGTCTACAACAAGGGGGATACCCACCCGGTCCGGACCTTGAAAGCAACTCCTTTTTCCATTTGGGATGGTGGGTCCGACTGGGGATAATGGGACCAGTTTCCCAATTTATGTGTGTTGATAAGAATTGATATTTCTGTTTTCTAAAGATTTTTAAGTAAATGCTTTTAATCTAAGTCTAATTTAAAACATGCAATTGTATTCTAATGAACTGAAATATTTAAGTCTAAAACTAACTCGAGATTCAACTTTTTTACTTATGCGATCTAAAATGATTTCTAACAACATTTGGTAATAAAGATCATTCAATTGCTACAAGAAAAGAATTCGATAAAAATGAATTGTTTCGTATAAGAAATTAGTTGAAACAATTGTGAGAAACATATTGCATAATAAGTCATTCATATATTGAGCATAAACAGAATAGTCATCACCGTGCAAAAGTGCCAAATGATAACTCAAGCATTCAAGCTTTCATATATAAATAACTGAGCATAAAATATTACTTGGACACATAAGCAGAAAGCATTAAGAGATAAAAGTACCATTTATAAAAAGTCCTACTCATGAGATTCAGCAATATAGATTTATCTCTTTCTATTCAACATCTACTAAGAGTACAAAAGTGCATTTCAGTAGCAGATATTAAAGACAGATATTAATAAATCTCGTTCCATTCATTCATCAAAACCTCCTCTGAGGGTGCAGAAGTGCATGTTCTAAGGAAATGTTTTTGACAAATTTCAGGACCCCTCTCTAAATGCATGAGAGGCGTTAAAATACTACTTCCTAAATACTAAAAATAGTTTGTTACAAAAATATAGGAGGAGGTTTAAATGACTGTTCTCATCTAAGGAAAAAATAAATCAAAACTACAACTAAAACTGAATCTGGAATTAACTATCTATGTATCTATTCTTTGAGATCGCAAGCATTCAACTTCGGCTTGAGGAGCATTAATTGGCTGACCTCTGATTTTAGTTTCCCTGCGAAAACAGAATCAACAAGCGTTGGCGCTATCTTCTCGAGCAGAGTTCGTAAGGCATTTGAGAGTCATGCATTGACTATGCGGTTTAGCCAAGTACTGCCAGTAAGTTTCCCAATTCAACTTGGTTAACTTCTTGATGGACTCTGCTCTTTCCTCAAATTTTTGTTTCCAGCTTGTCTGTAGTTGTTGTGCCTTTGGGAGCAATCCCGGTGCGGTCTCTAAAATGAGGTTTACTTTGTGTAGGTTTTTATTAACACAGTCAATGGTTTTCCTTTTTAGCTACTTCTTTCGCTGCCTGTTCTGCCTTCCTAATCTGTGCGTCCCACTTATGGAAAAGAATTTCTTTGTGGGCTTCATTGATTCTGAGTGCACCTGCTTTCTTTCCTTCTTCCGATTCCTGCCAAGTCAAATAATCAGAAATTCTTTTATCAATTAAATCATAATCATGTCGCAAGTCCACGACTTGATTGGTAATTTTATCGCTTATCTCGCAATGGGAACTCCATTGCGATATTCTTTGGTATGATGCCTCTTGCTGTCGCAAGAGTTGGTCGTTTAAGGCAAGGGCTTTTGAGACAAACTCTTTAAGCTTGGGATCATCTCTATGCATTTCAAGCATAGCCTGCAACTGATTTTCCTTTTCGGCCAAATTGTTTTGGTATCCCAGCTGCATTTGTTGAAAATCTTGCTGTAACTTTTCTAACCTCTCCTCTGCTTCTCGGTTGGCACTAGCTTGCTGTAGTTGTTGCTACAAAACTTGTATTTGTTCCTCTTTATCCTTAAGTAATGGCTATACCTTGGATGCTTTATCAATTATAGCAGAAGCATAGGCTCCTGCGATCTGAGATAACTTAGTTAGATTTTCAATAGGGTCAATGGTAGGGTTTCGCCAAAGGACATCTAGCTGCTCTACCTCAGGTGAGAGCACACTGTCGAGTTTCCATTTCTTTCTTTGCTTTCTTGCCACTGCCTTATGCTGCGGGCTATAGAATACATCTAGAGGAGGAATCTCCTCTATCTTGAGCATGATTTCAGATGATGGGGTAATGGGAATATGCTCTATTTCTGGAGCATTGCTGACTGTTTCCACGATCATATCTGTCACTGCCTGTACTGTAGTCTCAGGTGTTTTCGTGTTCTGCTCCTCAGTATTAATCAATTCATTGAATGTTTCCCACTCTTTATCCAACTCAGTTCTTACTGGCTTTTGTGGCTGGATGATGGGAGGGGGAACTTTTACTTGTGTTGTAGTTAAGACTGGTTGCTCTGGGCGCTCTTTAGATTGGGCAGTGTCTCTAACTGACCCTTCACTTTTATTATGGTCACTCTCAGACCGTTTAGAGCATTCTAGTGATTCTTTTCTAGACTTAGACCTGGACTTGTCTGTACTTAAGCGTCCACTTAAACTGATACTGGGAGTAGGCTCCTTTATTGGTTTCAAGCGTAACTTATCCAAGGGGATGTTAGCTAATCTCCTTTCTCTGTACAACTTAAATTCTTGGAATTCCGTTGGGGGAAATTGAGTTTGAGCCATGTGCAAAACTTCTTTCAGTGTGCTTTTCTGTTGGAAGGCATCATAAAAATATCATCTTCTTTGGAAAATATTTTTATCTTGACTGCAGTAGTGAAATTCTTAATGACATCAAAAGGGTCAAATTGTCTTCCTGGAAACTTGAACAGTCATAGACACTGTTATCACTCAGGTTGTTCCCCAAAACTTGTTGAGAAAAGGGAATACGGCCGAGGTAACCACTAACCAGTCTTTTAGATGCAATTTCTAGCCAAACAGCATCCAGAGAGGGCTCTCTCTATATGTTTTAACTTTGTTTGTTCTATGTTTTATGCTAGTTATGTTGTGCAGGGTTGAGTATTCAAATAGGTTTGGATGGTGATTTCAAGCAGTGGTAGGATGTAGGTCTGATAGGTTTAGTTCCATTGGGTAATGGAGTCTATGGCAGTGGACTACTGAGTGTGTTTTTGAGATTAAAGACAATACTACAGAGCAAGATAATCAGTTTGGAACAATATCAAAGCCAGTGATGGATGGGATGTAGGCCCAGGGGTGAAGGGCAGTCAAGGATCCTTTATCCTAGTGGCAGAGGGAAGATGGTTGAAACGCTTCAAGGAGCAGTGAAGAATTCCTTGAGAATGTTCAAAATGAGATAATTAGCAAAGGTAGAAGCATTTAAAAATTTATATTTGAACTAATTATGAGGAAAACATAGATAACAACAGGAATTGAACACAGAGTGTATTTAAACAAGTTCTGGGTTATTCTTTTTCCCTGTTGTTAAGATTATGAAACATATTTGATGCTTGCAAACATAGAAGAAACCAAACATAATTAGAATAACTTATTGAGCCAAGGAAAGACACAGGAATTGTGCAGCAGAGTCCAACATCATCACATCCACAGTCAGAAGATCAAACAACAATGCATTTGAATGCCCTTTGTATTAATAAATATCTGAGTTACAACGTATTTCAATTGGGAGAATCACCAACCCCGAATACATTCTTTGTGGGGGGGGGGGGGGGGGGGGGTATTTATACAAAAAGAGAGTCTACAAAATATCTTAGTGATAAGATAAGGAGTAATAAATTCCTTCAGCTACTTTGTCAGAGAAATAAAGGCAGAAATGAAGGCAGGAGTTATTGCAGCTGTGTTGGCTGGTCTCCTGACAAGATATTTTAGATTTTTTCACCTTGGAATTCGGCTGGGAGTTATGTCTTTGCTTTGCTTTCCAGCGTTGCTGTCCTGATCTGTTACCTACTCTGGATTCATATTTAATGTGTCCTGATCCTGGCCTGAGCTCCTTCATTTACCTCTGCCACATGTCTTGCCCTTCGACCAGCTGTACAGGCAGAAAGGATCTGGATTTACTTAGGCAAAACTTCCAGCATACTTTTCCACCAGCGTTCTGTGGGCAATTGGTGTCTTTGTATCTTTATTAGTATCTCATCAGCTTCAGTATATCTGTAAAAATTGGGCTTGACCTCAAACAGATGATTTATTTCATGTTCTATGAAAAATAATCCTTCCAATTTGTCGTACAAGCTTTGTCCAAAAGGAGGTCCTGTGTTTTCTGAGCTGCTGGATGATGCAGTGGTCTGATTTGTCACATACATGTTCACCCGATGAGCATATTGCTGATGAGATAACAACTTTTGGTTGCTTGTTACTAGACTGGGTAAACCCCTTTGCTGCAAGCTTGTCAATTTCTCTGTGAAGGTATTAATATCCATCTACATCTCCTGACACCTTCTTTCTAGAGTCTGTATCAGAGTCCTCGTCGTTAGCACCTTCTTACTGTCAAAATGGTGCCTGTCTTGTCATTGATTTCTAGAGCTGCCAATTGTTCCTTGGTGTTGGTATTCAAAAAATGGATAAGTGCATTGGCCTGATCAGACATATTTCCTAATGATGCCCAGGCCCTTTGTATTTGTTCCTGTGCCCTGTCTATTAATTCCATTTGCTCATACATTGTCTGAATTGACCTCCATTGGTCAGTAATGGACTGGCCAATTCTAGTCCACAAAATCATTTTGATATCTGCTAGAGGTTTATGTAAGGTGAGATCCTTTTCTAGTGTTTTCACCTTGTTCTCCAGGGCCTTCACTTCTTTGGTCTTCTCTGCTACTGTCATTTTTGATTTGTCATAGCTCGCTTCTAGCTTGGTTAGCTTTTCTTTTGTCTCTCTGAGCTCTGACATTTGAGCTTCTAGCTCTTTTACTACCTTCATCATTTCCTCCATTTTCATGCTGGCCTCAGGCTCTCTTGTTGTTGCTGCTATAGCATCTGTGGTCTTAGTACCTGTTGTCACTGGTGGTTCAGCGGGAGGAGTTGCTGCTGTGTCTGTGGGGGAAGCAGAGACATTTGTTGGAGCTGTTTGGGGTAGCTGGGAGGTTGACTCTCCCTGCTTAGTTTGCAATGCTTTCTCCAGCTCTTGCTATGTCTATATCAGCCTTTGGTTCATTCTTATTAATAGATCCATGACATCCTCTTCTACCTTTTCTTGTGCTAGCTCTGCTGTTTGGGGATGCATGGTCACAGGCAGCTTCAACTGCTTTCTGAGGGCAGCAATATCCTCCTCCTTCTTTTTTATCACTGCCTTGGTGGCCTTGGCATCCTTGGGATCATGTCCCAACTCAACAATTATTTCCTCCAGAGTCTTTATGCGGTTGTCTTTGGCTAGAGAAGAGATCTTCTCTAAGTCCAATTGAGCAAATGTGTTACTCAGTGATTCTTTCAATTGGTGGGCCAACATTGCTTTGTCTGCCAGTGTGGCATAGACCATTTCACCTATTTGCTTGTGTAATTCGATTTGATCCATTGGGTGAATGTCCTTGGCAAGGACCTCTAGATTGGTCCTTATGTAGTCAGCTGCAGACTGGGGGTGCTGAACTTTGGCCTTGAAATGACTGAAAATCATTTTTTCCTCCTTCATGTCATAGGCTGCCATTAGTCTATGCTATTAGGAGGGTGTCATCTTAAGAAACTGGTCATACAATTGAATTCTTAAGGACTCATTTTGAGCCTTGATATCCTTGAATGACTGCTTGTTGTCTACTGGTTTCTTTGCTTGTGATCTTGAGGAGGAGACTTCCATTCCATGCTGTCTCCCTCCTTCTTGTCTATGAGAGCTTGTAGAGGTCTGTTGGCTAACTGCTCTCTCTCCTCTTGGGCTCTCAGTGATGTCTTCCACAGTGTCCTCTTCAGGAGGATCTACTCTTTGCCTCTTGGCCTCTTGCTGACCTGTTGACCCACTTGCAGGTGTGGTCTCTTCTCGGTCCCTTTTCTTGATTTTCTCCTCAGGAAGAGGAGTCTGCAGTGCTGGTTCCTCTGGTGCTTGTGTTTGTGATGAAGGGGCTTCCCCTTGGCTGTGTTGCTTTAAAGTAGCAAGCTGCTCTTCCATGATTTCTTGTTCTGGAACTAGCAACTCCTTGCCCTTTGCTGTCCCTGTTGCTTATGTAGTCCTTTCCTGGGCAACTTGTTGTGCAGTTGTGGCAGTTGATGAGCTCTCCCTAGTTTGCTGTGGCTTTTTGAAAGACACCTGCCCACAAGATTCCAAGTCAAGTGTTTTTTCCAAATCTTTCATGGTTTGTTCCATTTTTTCTTCTTCAGTCAACTCTTCAACTAGGGTGCCCTCCAACCAGTCATCTTGGTTGGCATATTTTTCTATGTCAGGGATGCGGCAGTGTTGATAGGATGCTAGCCTATATTTTATCCTTCTTGCGTTGATGAAGCCATATGGGTCATAGGGCACCCACCAAAAGCTTCTCTTGGGTCTGTATGTTTGACCCAATAGGTCATCAACATCCTTCCATCCCTCTTTCTTGTTCATAACAAAGGGGCCTAATTGGTCTCTGAGTTTCAATTGGGCCTTTTTCTTGGTGCTATGGAAGTGACTCAGATCTGAGTTGATGAATTGCCTGAAATATTCCAAGGCAAAGAGTCTCATTGGTACATATCTGGGCAGCCTGTAGGGGCAGAGCTCACAGCCATATATTCTGAGAATAGTGTGATTCTGGTAGAAATACCAGTCACCTATTCTATAGTTCTTGGAGAGCTGCAGTATCTTCTTCATATCATGTGTCAGTCTGGGAGGAGGAGTTCTCATCAAGAGGCAAGAGACAGGGTACACAAATAGATCAATAAACTCACAATAAGAGTAGGGAGAGGTGCATATATCATGAAATACTGAAGTCCAAAAAATAACAAACCTCCTCTCCCGAAGTTATTCATTATATGTCTTTGTATTGAATGTAAAGGCGAAGATGGATCGCACGTGGGGTCGACCGCAGGCGCCGCAGGCTCGCTTAGGATTCGGGTAGCCTTCTTTCTGAAGACTTTCCGCAGCACAGAGCACGGTCATCGGATCCGCCCCGCTCCCTAGCTATACTCTTGCCGACCGCTTCTATCTCTGGCACTTTTCCTACCGTCCACCGCTTTTCGCTTCCGCCGAAAATCACCATTCTCTGTCGCCATCCCCGATGACTTCCGTTACCCGATCACCGCGAAGCTGCTCTCAAGATGGACGGGCACATGGAGGACCTGGTGGATTACACAACGGATCCGCTAGAAAACAATATTATTTTTGATAATCCCTATTTTGCTGGCACAGCTGTTCACGGTTCCTCGGTCTCTGCTCAGCCTCAGCAAAACCCTAACCCTAACCCTAGCGGTCCCTTTTCTTCGGTGATCTCTAATTATCCTCCCGGTTTAGTAGCTCCTCCGTTATCCCCTGATACGGCTCACCTCCTGGCGTCTCTATCGCCCCAGGCATTGTCATTCGAACATGCCTTCCCCCCTCTGAATGTGTCGCCTCCGCCATCGATTCCACATTCTGCGGCTCCTCCAGCTCAATCTCCTCCGGCGATTCCCTCTGGCTGCTTCAGCACTCCGGCAGTAAACATGAGGTCCACAAGGCCATCCACTTCAGCTGGTGGTTCTAGCCCTCTGGTCGACCATCCCTCGGCCCCACGCACGAAGAAGCAGAAGACTAAGTGCATAAAGGCGATGGATAAGGAGATCACGGTCCCTTTCGGGGATCCGGCGGACTTCGAGGCGGCGGCCCTCATGGCTCGATCTGTTCTGGTGGGTCACGTTAGGGGTCGATCCTATACGGTGGACAGATTAACAAAATGGATAGAAGAAATCTGGGGTAACCTGCTCAGAGATCTACCAGAAGTTCACATTCTTCCGCGCGGATGGTTCTCACTCCATTTCTCCAAGGAGGATTACATTGATCTCGTGCTGGCAAAATATTGGCACATTGAATCTGCACCTATCCTGCTTAAAAGATGGAGCCCCCTTTTCGATCCAGAGCGAGAGCAGATTGGTGCTGGCCCTCTGTGGGTTCGACTGCCAGGACTTCCCCTACAATACTGGAGCGAAGAGGCGCTACAGCGAATTGGGAATGCATTGGGCACGTACCTGGATCACGACAGATCATTCATTGAATCCAGGCAGAGAACCCTTGCCCGAGTACTGGTGCACCTGGACACGCGTGAAGGGCTTGAAAAGAAGATCACTCTTACTTGGGGGAAATTCAGCAAGGTTCAGTTATTAGACTACGAGGGTGTCCCGTTTCGGTGCTACCACTGCCACCAAGTTGGGCATCTTGCCAAGGATTGCCCACTTCTAAAAGGTTCGGATTTATCCCCAAAAGTCTTACCCTCGGTCACGCGGGAGGCCTCTCCGATCATCGTTCGTGCACCCCCGGATGGCATTCCGACACAGGAGAAGGCGGCGAAAGCAAGGCGGAAGGAGCAGAGGCCACCATCGCCACCTCTAACCAGGGCAAGAGTGGCGGCGGCAACTTCACTGGCTCCGGGGAGCACAACGAGGGTGCCGACAGATTATCCAAGGAGGCCGCGTTAATGGACCATGGCGTATGGGAAATTACTGAAGTAAATGGCCAGCTGGAATACAAATACTATCACCGTCCCTATATAGATCAGGGATATCAGCTAGCAGCAGAACAATAACATCATGAATATTTTGAGAGTTTATAGCAGTATTTATGTATATTTTTCTCTATAGAACAATCTGAACAGTTAGCGAGCCAAATGTGGCTTTTTTGTAAAATTTTGACAATATTAGATGACCCTGCGTGGTAATATCTATAGTATTGAACTGAGCTCTTTTTTGCTGATGACATAGGATTCACTGTATGCATAGTGAATCCAGCACAATCATAGCGATATCAATGTAATTTTCTAATCATAAATGAAAATTACAAGATTTTTCCAGTGGAAAAAAAAACAAACCTCCTCTCCCCTTTGTGGTCCAATTTTCTAATGGGGAATTGGAAGACATCTGGCTGGAAATATAAAAATAGATGATATATATAGGAGGAATATTTGAAGATTCCCTCCCTGTCCAGCCTTAACAATTGGTCATGCATTTTATTGGTAATGAACTTGGCATAATTGTACCTGACAACAGGGGGCTGCCCTGGGGTAAAATTGGACAGTATAACTAGTATGGTTTCATCAATGTGCTCACTGGTCTTGAACCCCAACACAAAAGATATCATATCAACCACTAACCTACCCATTTCAGTGAAGGAGCCATAATGAAAAGGAGGTAGGTGCTGGGGTTGTCTATCTGCCATCATGAATACTTTGGCAACTCTGGCTATTTCTGTGCTGGAGAGTTTGGGACCTTCATCCAACAAGTACTTCATGGTAAGAGGAAACTGGTTGTGTATTGGCTTAAAATTCAGCATTTGGTTGATAGAGTTAGGAGTGATATAGAAAAGAGTAGTCCCAGATGGACTTTTAATGGCTCTGTTTGTTGGCTCATAGTTCTCAAAGCAGAGGTGGATGATCTCATGGAAGATGTTCAAAGAGGGGAGGTAATATCTGGGCAAGTTTGATTCCCAAATACCACATACATCTTCTTGATTCAAGTGACTGTTTCTGAGCTCACAGACTGCCTGAAGATGGTTTTGGAAACCTTCAAGGTCTTGGATTAGGTAATCTTTATCAGCCAAGGGCAAATGCTCTAACTCTTTGTGGGGTGCATTGAGGGGGGTGATGTTCAAGGCCACTGGACCTTCCATGGCTTAGCTGTATTGCTTTTAGAATTGGAATTTCTGACTCTGTTCAGGCAAAAAATGGGCAGGAGGATGGCTTCAAATATTTCCCTGGGATTTTCACAGTTAGAACTGGCTTGTTGGCTTGAATTGGGCTCTGTGCAGTGATATCAGTTGGAGAAGCAGAAACTGTGGGCTTTTGGCACAGTGGACTTCAATTGCGGGCAAAAGACGGACTGGGAGGCTCTTTGGGGAGTTTATAGGGCCGGACGAGCTCAATTTCAGATGACTGTATGGATTTCTGGTGAATTTGGTACCTCAGAGGCTTATGGAGGACTTGTGGGCAACAACATAGTGTTTTCACCTTTAAATTATGGGTGTTGGTGCTAAATTCACAGAGAAACTAACGGAAAACAGGGTCGGGAGCAAATTGATGGTAAATACCTGTATTCCTGGTGAAATGGGTGACTTGCAAGCGACCGGGTGGGTCGAGGGGCCGAGCTGGACACGGTGCTTGCTGGTTGACAGATTTGGATGGTCGAAAATGGTGTTTCGACGTAGTTTGCATGTACAGGTGCGCGGAGAAAATAAACAGAGAATGGTAAAAAAGACATTACATTTACCCTTTTTACCCGCAAATTTTGACTTTGGAGGGTTATGGGCGCTTTTTTGGGATGACGTCATTTTGTCGTTTAGTGGGTACGGAGGCTGACATGGCATATGACGTGGCAGATGACGTGGCGAATGACGTGGTGGATGACTTGGTGGATGACATCATCAGGTGACATAAGCATGATGTCAGCAGGGAGGGGCCAAGTGGTCAGCGGTAATATCACACCGCTTTTTGGGGAAAGTGGTTTCGGGGGAGGGGGCTCCGAACATACCGAGCGCTTGACACGCGTCCTCGGTACAGCGGAAATACCGCCCATCCCCCAGACGCTATTCTTCGGCAGGTTGGGGGCTTCCAAAATCAGTGACTACCGTTGGATCTGGGAGCCGCGATCGGACGACTAGCGGGTGATCGAGCTGGCGGGTCTTTAATAGTGGCGGACCCACGTTAATTTTCATGTTTTGTAATGTTTTTCTATGTATCCGGGGACTTAGGAAAAGTGGGTTTTTTGGGGCAAAATTGTGGGTTTAGGCTATTTATTTAGCCAAAGGATATATAAATCCCGATGGGTGTGTGGAGGGTTGCTATTGGGCCCCTGGTGGGCCAATAGCTCCCTAAAAAAATGTAAAATATGGCTATAGTCAGCCCAAGGTGGGGGTACTTATTTTTTTTGGGGGTTTTTATGTATTTATATACTGGGG
>APFE031220899.1:0-12557 GCA_000404065.3 Pinus taeda | reverse complement strand
GGGGGAGCTATTCATAGGAGTTATATAGTAAGGTCAATAGGTTACTATGATTGTGGGGGAGGGTTTTGCATGGCATAGGTTAATTTTTATAAAGTGAAAACTTAGGCCAAGGGGAGAGGAATGAATGACCAATGGTGAAACTTTAGGAAACTTTGGCAAGATAAAATCAAGACCTTTTACACAAGAAATGTGGCTTGTTTTGCCTAGGTAAAACATCTTCTCACTTAGTTTTTCCATGAAATGAAGTAGGCTAAAGGGGCTAAAGGTAATGCACAGATCTCTTTACCCTTTGGGGGGAGCGTTAGTAAATGTTTATTTGGGAAGATGAGGAGGGGAGTTAGTCATGCTTCATTTGATCTGTAGCCACCTTGCCATGGTGCCCCATGATTTTATGAGATGGAAAGTCATTCTAAAGAGCAAATTGCTCACAAACCATGCCTTTGTACCTTCAAAACTGCCTACCCAACCTAGTATACCTAGCATTTATTCTTCATTTTTATTGGGTGCACTTGAACTGGAAAACCCTGATTCTTTTCTTTTCTTTTGGCTGCCCTCCTATCTAAGTCTACCCTTATTTCTTCCAGGGCTCAGATTAAGTTGTTGAGACCCTTTGCTTCTTTGCCTAACTATTGGCCTGCCAAGTTTAAACTATTTGTGCAGGCCTCCATTCTCTATTCCTAGACAAGTGAAATTCAAACATGATCTAGCCAGGATTAAGCTGTCTAGTTAATCATCAATTGTGGCACAAGTTAACCACCTATGCAGTGTGAAGATTGATCAACATATGGAACCTTTGCAGTATAAAAAGGATGAACATATTTGGCAATTCCCCAGTCAATCATGAAAAATGAAACCTATTGGTATAGGGAGCTAACAAACACAACATATTGTCTACTTCTTTGAATGAATGACCTAAATCAAACAATGAAAAGGCTCTACAGGCCGCAGGAAATTGCGGCCAAATGGCCTTCTTCTTATCTTTCAACTCTTTGCTCATTCCAACCACCCCGCAGGTCTGGTAGGCAATTTCTCGAGCCAATAACTTATCAGGAACATATAAGGGTTGGAGATGATGGGAGGCAATGCTTCCAAATACTCTGACATAGGTGAAAAGCTCTTCCCCAAACCATCTTGCGATAGGGAGAATATCAACTTCCGCTTCGGGGGAAAATCTTGGGGCATCCCTATTATACAACATTTTATACAGAGGAAACATAATTCCATGGTAGATTCTGTAAAAATACATAATAAACTTGGAATCCAACAATTCCTTATGATAAATATGAATGGGCAAGAGATTCTGTGTAGTCTACTTCCAACCCATTAAAGGAAATTTGGAAACATAACAGATTGCATCCATAACATAAGCAACTAAATAGAAAAGAGGATAAATCCTCTCAGTAGTAGTTCTTTTGGACCAGTAGTTCCAAATAGCCGAAGCTAAATTATCAGACAATATCTGAGCCCAATCCATAATAGTGGCATTAATGGCTGCATCTAATAGGGGTAGCCACTCAAATGAAAACTTGTTAACATTGGGCCTTCCATATAGTCTACATAGCATAGCAGCAACAAAGAAATATGGGAGGAGAGGGAATCAATACTGTACATACCGTGTTTTTACTTTTTCAATGGTTCTTCCCTCGCTGACCAGCTCTTGGTTCACTCTGCCAAATCTTTGTTTTCTTTGGTAAACTTCTCCATGAACTACTTGTTGTAGGTTTCCTGCGGCTCTGGTGGATGATACATGAGCCTTAAATCTTGTGAAGTGAATGACCCAATGAGGTCTTGGCCTCGAGACTTGAATTTTCTGTTTGTTATATCAGCATTTTCAGTACCCACTTAACCATTTATGTGTATGGGAGAATCTTAGGTCTTGTTGCTATTCGATGAAGGAATGAACATGCAAGTTCACTGAATGCCTCAGACTACCTGCGCGAGTTTGCTATTGCTTTAACCTCCATAACTTCAGGCTTTTTTTTCGAGCAGACTGTACATGCCTTCCCAAGTAGTTATGCCGACATCTCTGTTGTAGGTAGTGTCTGTATATAAGGGCATCATTTCTTTGTCCTCAACAATCGCAACTTTTCCCTTCTTTCCCATTTCGTTGTGCATACTGCTGCGTATATTATTCTGCTTGCCACTCCTGCAAATTTACAAGTAAGGAAAGAATAATGGTAAGAGATAAAGTGACGGGAAAGCTCTTTAATTTTGAGATCATATCAAATATACCACCCTACACGAAATAACCTTTTGATCATATTTAAATCTTATCTCATAAATGACTATCAACTAACCACTAAATTGACATTAATGCCCATAACTCGGTATCGGATTACTAGAAATACTTTATTGAACCATGAGCCCTGCAGATCTGTGATAAAGTGATTTTGCGATTTGCTTCGTAATATCGCTATTCCATTTTGTTAACAATCATTTATTTCGTTAGGTGGTTGCGAGATGCGATTTGCAAGATGCCTTATCGCATATCGCCAGATCGGGATATTTTACCTTAGGTGATACTTGCGGTGTATGAAATCTGAGATGTACGATGAGTCTTTAAGGCGCGTGATCTCGCATCGTGTTTTCCTATTTTTATGATAGCATGTTTTATTCAAAGGGAAACATAGTGCTAGTTTTTATTTTTTAGAAGGGTCCCCATTTATTTAGCTTTATTACTAAAACTAAATAAAAAGGGGGGTTGTTGCTGGCCACAACATATACGTAGTTGAATTTTAAACATAAATAGTCAACTGAAGGATAGGAGGTCTCATCACGAGTTGACCTACCATGATCATAGGTCCTAATAAAGTGACATTACCACTACTGGTCACCAAGCTAGGGTAATGGCCTTCGATTGTAAAACTAAAGGACAAGAGGTCTCATCACGAGGCAACTTGTTCGCTTTTGTTAGCTTCTGTGAATGGGGTTGTTATTAAATAGTTACGAAGCTAGAACAATGATCTTCAGTAGACATCTAAGTTAATTGAAATGCTCTTGTAACTTTGTATTTATTTATAATAGATGGGACACCGACATCTTAATGGGTTAAAAAGACATCCCTATCGAGGCTATGGACGCCCGCTGATAACAGTGGCTGTGCCTATGGTATAGAAGTTAATTCAATACTATGATCTACTTGGTTACCTTGTTTTCTCAAAACTATTTTCCGATAAAGCCTACTGTTGCATATCTAAGGTTTGCTAGAACTCATGGTTCATGGGGTAATATTTAATTAATTCTTAGATGATGATTTTATGGTTTATATCTATTAATGAGTTCTAAATATACACTTTGCATGTCACAGACAAAACTTTTAGGATATTTTAGATTTGGCATTTTGTATAATCTAATCTATCATTCCTTTGTTCTACAAAGTTTCATATCTTTAACCAAAGATAGTTGCTTTGCCCAATCAACCGCCATTTATTTGTAGCTTAACAACACTACTATTATTTTGGGGTAGACTAAAGAGGCTTAATTCTGATTGTGAATGTTAGGTAATTGGTCAGATCTTGTGAAGCAAAGGCTAAGATAGCTAATTCATCCCATGTATCACAATTTTTGTGCCTATAACAACCAAAGCTAATGGGTTTAGGGAATGCATCTTTTTTTCATTATTTTTACCCTATTTTATATTCCCTTCTTATCCATTTTTATCCCATGGCATTCATAACAAGATTATGCCACTTCTATATATAATGAGGTAATTGAGGTGATGAATCACTGATTGAGACTACTCATTAGATGTGTTATAGAAATATTGATGACATGGAAAATAATCAGTTTGGGGGAAGGACACCCTCCTACACTTTGTGATTACTTTCTTTTAGCTTCAATGGGCTCCACCTTCCCTATCACTTTCAACATCAGCTCAACCTACATCAACTTCAACAAATATAAGCCAGTCTATATCATTCCATTCTTTCATGGAGGTAAAACTTGAGGTAAAATAGCATAAGTTTCATATTTATTAAAAGTTTAGGAGAATGTCATGAAAAATCGTTGAGCATTATTCACTCATATTTTTTAACCATTATTTCCCCTTCTTTACCACTTCCCATTTTTCAGAGACACGAAAGCTTTTTGTTTGGGGGAGTGTATTTCTCATTAATTTATTTATCATGACCATGTTATCAATACTCTTTATCATCCATCGATATCCTTATTCATTCTCAAAACCTCCCTTATTCCATGTCGTTTTACACCAAGCAGAGATTTCAAAAACAATTATAACAACAACCTTAAATTGTTTTCTAGTGTAGCATGAGGGCATGCTAATTTTCCAGGTTGTGGGAGGAGTTGTTATGAATGATGGGTGTTTTCTCCTTTCTTCCTCATTTAAGGCATACAATTTATTTTTATACAGTGCAAAAATTTATTTGCGTATATCTTTAAAACTATGAACTAGATTCTTTTTGTTTTTGGACAACAAAGAGATATGATTAAAATACATAAACCCAAAAAATTTGGAGCTAAACTAGTTTGTAAGAGCCCAGAAATCATGCACTGTCACCTTCAACCATTTTGCTTATATATCATGATCTGTGGATCTCATAGCTATGATTTTCGAAGTGGAGAAGCATTAATATAGTAGAAATCTTCCAGCAAAATTTCAACAAAATATGATTTGTAGTTTTTGAGAAAATGGTTAATGAAGTTTGATACTACTTATATCATATTTTGTTGTAACTTCTTATACATATGGTTGAAAGTCATTGTGCAAATTGTTACGACGTCATTAACATTGCTAGAAATGAAAAACCACTATTTTAAAGAGGCTCAGGGAAGAATTCTTATGTTCCATCAATATCATGAGTTGGGGTGAGCGTTTTGATTAATGCATTACAACTTGGTTAATATAGAGGCATTGGGTTACATAAGGACATGCAACATGTTTAGTTTGGGGGAGATATTGGGCCACTAAATTATCATTATTATTACGATTATTGACATCATTTCGTCCATTTCCACCATTCTTTTATCACTTTATTTATCATAATTTATAATATAATTCTATTTCATAATTATTTATGCTCTTGTGGATAAGTAATACTTGTTCTCCTTTATTTTTAATAAATTGATGATTCTTATGCATGCTTTTTTCAATGATGGTTTATTAATGAATTTGTTATAACCACTGATGATTTTAGCCTCCAAGATCTCTTCGAGATTGCAAATTTGATCTTCAGCTCATAGTCAAATATTTCAACTCAAAAATTCGCTGGGATAAAAAGTGTCAGTTCTGTGTTGGACTTTTCGAGCAAATGAAGATGAATCTTGAAAATTAGAGAAACAAGTTTTGTGTAGAACGGACCAAATTAGTCTTTTTATGAGAAATTTTCCAAAATTCGGTCTTGATTGAAAGAAACGCAAGGTTCTTTGAAGACAATTTTATCATATTTGTTGTTTGATCATTTTCCAAATTGTTCCAATTGCAATACCAGATTCGACTAGTTCCAACTGAATCATGATGGAGAGATCTTTTAGATTTGATCTTGTTTATTGAGATTTCGTAATCAATCCAAAATTTTAATGGAAAATATTTTTGTAATCAATTTAGTTGTAATTTCCCTTTGCTGTTTTTGTATTTAAATGAAAACAAAGATCAAAGAGAGGGGATGGACAATTACTAAATTAGAGGCATAACTTAGAGTTGTATTGTATCTATTTCTAATTTTTAATGAAAGGAGATATCAATGGAATTTTATAATTGTCTACTTGTAATCTGATATGAATTATTTTTGAAGGCAAAACTAACTCTTGGGCAGTTGGGCCCACTACCTGGGATGAGGTGTTGTCTTGAACATCTAAAGTAGTTTAGTTGTGTACTTAATTAACTTGAATTTCAATTGATGTTTCTTAAAGTAAATTTCCTTTTTTCAAGTAACTTGTTGGCTACTGTATTTTCTAGATTTCTATTAATTTACTGCTCTAAATTAGCATTTGAATTATGTTGAGTGCAATAGATTTTCTTGATTCAGCAAGGTGTGGTTTAATTTAGTATTGATTCAAGTAGTGCGATTACCATTATTTTTTTCTTGACATTTACTTTCTGGTTTTTAAATTTAGTATTGTTGTTCAAGTCTTACCTTTTATTTATGGTTGAATGAGCTTGATAGTTTAGAACATGGTAATATAGAACCAATATTAGTGGTTGGTATATACTTGCATATATTTTGCGGACTACCTTGAAAAAAAGAGATGTTCCTCGGGATGATAATTAATGTCTAGGCGATTAGTTGTTTTATTAAGAAATTAATTTTCCAAACACCATTGCCTTTGCCAATTTCCCCTTAGCCATAAACACAACAAGTGATTCCCACTAGGATATTTTTCCCAACATTTAGCTTGGCATAAGTGTCCTGTGACCTTGGTCTTATTTTTCCTTTATTAACTTTATTACATTAACTTTTGACTCGGGGTTATTACAGACCCCTCCCCCTTAGGGGAATACCGTCCTCGGTGTTTTATGACACCTACAACCAACAAAACCGCCGAAAAGAAAAAACATACTGCATATGGAGCTTTATAAATTAGTTCATTGCAGTATTTATAATGATCAACCTGCTCAAAAGCAAAATCATTATGACAAACATGACAACATGACAACCGTACCACTTATTGGAGCTTTATAGCATAACTCATTGTGGTATTTACAATAACAACCATACATAAATATGGACAAATACCAAAATTGCTTTGCCTAAACCGGCAAACAATGAAGGATGCATAGCCTGCATATGATCAACCATCTCCCATGTAGCTTCATCAGGCCTAAAGTGCTTCCACTACACTTTAACTTGCTCGATTGCTCTGTTCCAGAACATGAGTTGTTTCCGCTGCAATATACACTGAGGTTTCGAATGGAATTCTCCTTCTGGATCCACCTGCAATATAGACCAATCAATAACATGATCAACATCCTTTAGATTCTTCTTGATAACCTTCATTTCTTGTTCCATTTTTTCCAACATATCCGATCCAATAAGTACCTTGTTCAATGGATCACTCCATCTGATGGGAGTATTACAACTCCACCCATACAGTGCCTTAAATAGACTCATCCTCAATGACTCTTGATAACCATTGTTGTAAGCAAACTCAAACTATTGAAGGTACTCCTCCCATCTCCTCTGCTGTTTCATGACATACATACTCAACATATCCTCCAGGATCATGTTGACCCTCTATATTTTTCCATCTATCTGCGGATGATAAGTTGCACTGAAGGCCAACTCTCTCCCCAAACTTGCAAACATATCCTTCCAAAACTTGGAAGTGAACTTAGCATCCTTGCCCGACATAATCTTCTTTGGAACACCTTGCAATCTCACAATTTCCCTTATGAAGACATGTGCCACCTCACTATTTTAATAAGTAGTCTTCACTGGAATGAAGTGAGCTAACTTGCTCAACATGTCGACCAAAACCATGATAGAATCATGCTACCTTGATGTTCTCGGGAGACCTGTGATGAAGTCTATGGAAATGACCTCCAATTTCCACTCTGGAATCGAAATAGGCTGAAGAAATTCACCTAAATGCTTACACTCAACCTTCACCTGCTGACAATCCAAACATCTAGCCACAAACTCTGCCACTTCCTTCTTCAGATTCGGCCAATAGTAGAACTTCTTCACTGTTGTCAACGTCTTTTGATACCCTAGGTGGCTTGACTATGGGTTGACATGAAACTCCTTCAAGATAAGATTCTTGAGCCCACTATCATCTGACACATAAATCTTGTCCCTAATATCACCAAGCCATCTGCCATGAGATGATAGTGCACATCATGATCACCTATACCCTGCTGTAACATGTGCTTAAGCTCCCTCTACCTATCATGTTGTTGTTCTGCCTGTAAGATTTGATCCTGTAAATCTTCTCCCATATGAGCTCACTGTTGCAACATGGTTCATCTGCACTCTCCTGCTGACAGCATCTGCAACCCTGTTCTCCTTACCCTTAATGTATCTAATCTCAAAGTCAAACTCACTGAGGGTGGCCAACCATCTAGCTTGCCTTGCATTTAGATTTGGTTGGTAAAATAGATATCTCAACCCAATATGATTTCACATCAATACAAAGCTCCTACCATGAAGATAATGCCTCCACATCTTCAAGGCATGAATATTTGTTGCCAACTCAAGACCATTTGTAACAACCCCAAGTTAAAAGCTCATGTAATAAAAGTTAATAAAGGTAAAATAAGACCACGGGAAAGGGACACTTATTCCAAGCTAGATGTTGGGAAAAATATCCTTGTGGGCATCACTTGATGTGTTTATGGCTAAGGGAAATTGGCAAAGGCAATGGCTAAGGCTTTGGAAAGGCAAAAAGGTATTTTTGGCACATTATTTATGAAAATCATGGGAATTAGGAGAAAAGGAAGGTGAAAGGTCACAGGTTTCATGTGAGGAGGAAAACGAAGGAAAATAATGGAAAAATGAAGAAAATGGAGGCCTCATGAGGATCAGTTGGTACCTTTTTTTTTCTAGTTCAGTTTTGGAATTAGCTTCAGAGAGGAGAAAGAAAATAAGCAAGCAAGGAAATGAAAGGAAAGGGAAGCAAAGGAATACAAGGATCAAGCAGCTTCAGCTAGAATACTTGCAGGTAACCGACTACATGTGTGATTTCCTAGCTAGTTTTTAAATGCATGGTATCTGCATGTTGGTATATGGTTCTTTTGCTATCACTGGCATGGATTTTGCCAGGATTGACAATGGATTTTAGCCTAGCCTTGCTATTTTCAGATAGCTATGGTGTGATCGGATTGTTCTCGGTTTGAACTTTGGATTGTCGAAGGATTTTGGAATCCTGGGTAAGGTGGTCTTAAGAAAATTCCCAAAGGCCTAGAAATCCATTAATCAGTAATGGTAGGATACATGGTAAAGCTTGAGGGTGGAGACAGGAAAATTCCTCGAGGATGGTGAAGAAATTCCGAGGCATCCAAGCTCGGTTTGGTTTTGTGATCTCGACATCAATTTAGGTGTGATCATTGTATGGAGAGGGTGGAGGTGGTTTATCCTCTAGATTCCCTTGGTTGTCTTTGGACTGGTTTATCCCATGAGGTCCCAAATTCATGCTTGGAATATGGCACGTGGGTGATTAGCAGAAGAGAAATTTGGCTAAGCCAATATATAGTCGGATGGAATGTGAAAGTCTCGAACTCGGTTGATATTTTCGTATGTTTAATAATAGCTAAGTTCTCTTGCTTTTGGTAAGGAAATGTACTGGTTATTATGTGGCTTTAATGGTTGTTCCCTTATTGTTATTTATCTGGTTATAAGCATGTTTATATGACAATTCTCAGTGATGGCTTGTAGGGCATGGAATCCCCCCAAGGCATGTTTTGGGGCTCAAAGCCCAAGTTTTGACCGAATTGTGTTGTAAAGCTCTGTGAATTGCGGGCGTGGAAGTATGTTAGAGTCACAGGGCTATCACCCTAGTTTTGTAATGTAATGTCAGCCTACCCATGGTCCGTGGACCATGGGATTGTATAAATAGAGCGAGGCTCTAAGTGTAAAAGATATCAAAGAAGTAGTAGAGAAGAATAACAAGTCTAAGTGATTGAGTTCAAGTGTAAAGTGTGTCTTTGGGTCGTAGAGTAGGAGAAGGCTCTACAACTGAGTGTGCAGAGGCCTAGTAGTCCGCAGCTGAGTGCGCGGACCTCTGCAGCTGAGTGCGCAGGGAAGAGTCGAGTCTGTAACCAAGGAAGAAATTAATAAAGAGAAGTTTTATCATAATTCTGTGTATCTATTCTTGGGTTAATGCATGTTTGATATGATTTGCACATATACTGTTTATTTACTGCGCGCACCTGTATGAATGGTTTATATTGTTAAAGCACTCACGTAGGCAAAGATAATTAACTAACATTGGAATATCAGTAAAAATCTTGGGTAATAATGCAAAAGTGCACCGTTCAACCCTTGAGTTGGGCTGAGCGAAGGCAGTATCTCAGGCTACGAGGTACGGAAAGTGCACGAAGTGACTTCCGCGTAGGATCGAACCGCAGACCACTTGAACTCATCAGACATCTCTAGGGTGCAGAAACCTAGTTCTAGCACCCTCCCATAATACTTCGGGTGAGACCTCAGTCCGTGCTCCGCGGGCTGTTGTCGAAAGGGCCAGTAGTACTGGATTTGTTTGGCTAAATCAACTCTGAACCTGGGTCAGGCCCCAACAAGCCAACAAATGGTTCCGTTGCTAGGACAGGGATCTGCATAAGAGATGTTTGATGTCGTATCATTGGAATCCGACAAAGAAAGGAATTGAAGAGTGGCTGGATAGGAAGATTCACGAGTTTGCGACGCAGGAAAATAGGAATCCGTGAGTATTGAAGGAAGAGTGGTTAGAGCGCTACTTATATACAAAAATCCACTAAATTTTCTTTGCATCCTTCCCCTCTGAGTTGTACGAGTGGATCACGAAGTTAGCAGACAGTCAGGGAAGGCGTAGGCTCAACAAACCTATTGTGTGGACTCCAAAGCTGGTGCGTAGACTATAAGCATCAGAAGTTAAAATCACGCGCGTTGTGGACCATTGGCTTGATCAGATTATAGGAGGGTTTATCACTGAGTTTGTGGTAGATACTTCAGTTAGCTACAGCGAGGTGGAACGATGCTTCCTCAAAGGACCGCGAGGTAAGTATGTTAAATCTTTGAACACTTGCATTAAGATGCTACTGTGTGAAAAGTGGGTTATGCAAATAAATTGATGTTTGGGGCTATGCGAAGTGGGAGGATCTACAGAAACGAAGGTAGTGCAAAATTAGAAACTAGCCCTTTGATTTCACCTTCGCGAGAAAGCAAGGAAGAGCTCGCAAATTTTTCCCCAAGAAGTGTGATCAGTTTGATAAGGTAGCGAATTCCACGCATACAACTTCCACCTACACTATCGCCAATGTCACCATCTTCACCCCCGTCTTCGCCCACACCACCTCCGCCACCACCATAGTTCAATATGGTGAGTGTGATAAAATTACTAGTGTTCAAAGGAGTAGGGAATGAAGATCCGGACCAATTTTGGTTCATGGTAAAGGCTGTATGGGAAGCGCAAGGAGTCGGAGATGACAATATAAAGAAAGCAACGCTAGTCAGCGCCTTGTAGGATCACGCATTGACATGGTACATTAAGCATTCCAATGACAATCCAAATGCAAGGATCACAGATATCCAAGCTGCGCTAAACAGGGAATTTAGCAGGCCAAAATGTCGATGATCGGATTTAAGGAAATCGCGATGATTCCAGGTGAGGCCCCATGGGAACTGGATCAGAGACTAAAGGGTATGATTCGTGAAGCCAACATGACCTTGATGGATGGGCAACACCGCGCATGGTTTGTAGCATCGCTAACGCCGCATCTAAGGACCACACTATCATAACATAAGCTATCCACTTAGGTCTAGGCCTTGGAGATCACAATGAGATTGCATGAGAACCCGCTACAAGATCCTAACCCGGGAGTCCAACAAATGCACACGCAGTTGAAAAACTCGTGTCTTGAGACGCAGAGTTTGAAACAAGACAAGACAGCTCACCCAGAAGCACGCGAGGAGGTATGGTGCATAAAGTGCAAAGGCCAGGGAGATGACAAGGACCATTGTCCAGTCTTCGCAAACTACCTGGCGGGAGGAGGGCCAATGCCATTGAGACTAGAGGCACAAGCAAGACCGAGTGCGACGCCTGCATTATGGTTCATGATTTTTCAGATAGGAGGGAAGCATGCTACGGATAACTGCCATCTATTACAGAAGTATACGCAGACGTCCCAACAATTGTTCTGTAATTTCTGCAGGTCAGTAGGCCATGATGAGCATACCTGTAGAAGTTATGAACTGATGATGGATCAGACTCCTACCTATAGAGTTCAGATCGAAACACGAGCCCTTGATCAAAATGCAGGGATGGCGTGCACTGGATTTCAGGGGCGCAGACGAGGTCGAGGTGGAATGGGGCCAGGAAGGGGTTGTGGACAGTTGATTTGTTACAATTACGAAGGGCCAGGGCATTATGCCCGCGATTGTAAAGATCCGACGAGAGCATCATGTTTATGTTGTACCTAGTTTGATCATGAGACGAAGGACTGCCCCACGCTGATAGCAACGTTGCACGATAAAGGAACAGTCCAACCTCCCCCGACTCAGAACCTGCAAATGATGAGGTCTAAGTCGCACGAGGAAGACCCGAATGTAAACATCATGCTCCAAAGTGGTATCATGATAGGAGATGACAAAGGCAAGCAGTTTGAAGAGAGTGCCTGGGTTCGCAAGGCTCCAACGAAGGAACCAGAATTTGATTTGGAGCGTTCTAAGGAGACATTCATGGAAGCTAAGAAGAGCTTCACAGAGGCCTCCACTTCAGGTAGTAAAGACAAACTGGAATCGGAGATGGACCCATCAATGCTCACTACCTTTCTGGAGACATGCTGTAGGTTTTAACCCCGTACAGAAATTACCTGCATATGAATTCTAAATCACATGAAAAATAAAAATGCGAGAGCATAACACATAAAACACATATACACAGAGATTTCCCACTGGATCCCAAAA